>JAAMPD010000013.1:0-152706 GCA_025266255.1 Trissolcus basalis
GCACATCGCTCTGCCCAAAACTCAATTTAATTTACATCAAAATTTAATTCCCCGACGAGAGAGTCTGGCTGGAAGTCATTCATCTCAATAAACATCCAGTTGCAGCGAGAGAGGCGAACAAAGAACGATGATTGAAACGGCGCTGCTCGGAACTTGTTGCAAATGACTTGAAAATGCTGCGAGCGAGGCCCGCGAGGTTGCTTATTTCTCGCGGTCTGGTCGAGCCGCCCACGAGCGGTCGACCGCGCGATAAACTCCGCGCTGGAAACAGTCGAAAAGCCGGTGCGTCACGTCGCTCGGCCACCGCAAATTGGCAGATACGGGCTAAGCAGGATCCCCGATGGAAAGCGGATCGAAGCCGGCGACGCTTGTTAGCGCAAACTTTCAGAAACCCGTCTGTCGTCGCGTTTACCCTAATATAGTGCACACGACGCGATAGAGATGAAGCGTACAGTCTGCTATAATTGAGCTCATGCGGTTTACAAATTTATTTCTCCTGCTTGGCATTTGTGTTTCGTCAAAATAAATGCACGACCATTAAATAAACTGATGACAATGGAAAGTCAAAACGTCGTTATTTTCAGCGAAAGTTATAAACAAAATTCTAAGTCGAATTTCTTGTTCGGTCGTAATTAGTCAAGTTTATGTAACAACAATGATCGATTTTTGGTTGTAGGGTTGTGTAGGAAGGTGGATCTGCCTGAGAGGGAGGGCCAAAGAATTCGAAACTCCTCGGACAATGTTGGCACCGGGTCTATAAATTCTTCGCAAAAATGTTGCTTTGAAAAGATGTCACGCTGGTATATGGGACACAAAGAAACTGTTGCAGAGCTTTTTAGATTCTAAAGAAACTTTCGTCCGTTTGTTTACTCGTAACAAACGGTTTGGCTACATTCTTCAACTCGACATGTCAGAGGAAAGGAATGCTCGAAAATTTACAGAACTTTGTATTATTCAAAAGTTTCCTCTTGATACTCTCGGTTGCTTATTTTGTTGCAAAAAAATAATAAGGTCAGTTTTGAATAAACAAACGTAGAAGTTGATGGATAAAAATGTAATGTGTGAAATAGTTTGTAGGATATAGGTCGTGTGTGTACGGTTGACAAAGACATGCGGAGGGTTAATGACTCTGGCTGGCACCGGTGGGAATTGTCGGAATGTTGCAAAAGAATGACATTGTGCAGCGAAACGGGACGACTGTGGATTTTGGTTGTGGTAACTGTGAATATCGCACGGTTGATTGACAATGATTGAGACCCACATCGGACGGTCTTCATTTGACAAACTTTTGTTAATTCGTTTGTCACGCACGCCGCGCGAATCTTCACGTACACGATGACGTTTCCCACACAGCGGCGCATCCCGGACAAATTATCCGTCACGGACAATGTGACCGCGGCTGCGTTTATATTTTCCAAATGTTATGTTCAGAAAGCGAGAAATGATAATTTGATTAATGCGACATTATATAAACGACGCGTTGCTTCATTGTGGACGTGCTTGTATACTTAGTTGTAACGTTGCCGGAAGTTTTTGTAACCATTTCTCTCCTGTTGATAACAAAATTTGAGAACCCGCGAGTTGATGATATAAATTGTTTGCTATGAATACGTGGCGTCTGTCTTGGGCTGTGACAGAGTCGTGACTTAGGTCGACCAGAATGAATGTCTAGGATAAACATATAAGTTTCGTATCCTCTGATAGGTTAGCGACGTATTTTTGTTTGGCGGATTCATTTTTTAAATATGAATGATGATCGGCTTGTGTATTGATTGTGAAGTTTCTTTTTCTTCTTTTTTTTTTTTTTGTAAGAGAGATGATGGTAGCTGTTTGTTGATCGATATAACCCCGGGTATCACAAACATCTATCGGAGATAAACATCATGGACATCATGGATATATCGTGGACTGAGTTGTAACCTTTTTGCACGCGCGGCGTACATTATATAAACATCAAACCGTTATATGAAAAGGTTAGGCGTCTTCTGTTCCTAATCATTGTCAAAAGAGTACACGCTTTTTAACACCTTTTAATCTTGCAGACTTCCACGTAACGCCTGATGGCACTTACTTTGTTCCCTCGTATGCGACCGTTATTCTTCATTCTGTCACAATTCTTCGAGGAATTTTCGTGCCAAACATAAATCAGCGAATCAAAAAAAATCTCGTCATCATCATTAAACAGATGCGATGTTGAATTGAATCTTGCGTTTAATTTAGAAATAAAAAAAAGAGATCCACCGTCTATTTCTCAATGACGAGAGCGGAGAGGTGGAAAATAAGAACGTCATTAGCATACATTTGGCATCGACCTTTCGCAGGCGTGCAAACAAAGAATCCAAATGAAATATTCGATTAGGCCTCGCGCGCGCGAGGCTTTCACCTTCTCCGGCGGTGTTCATCTCAATTAATTTGTCGTACACCAAACTCGACGGCGATAATACGTTCGTTTCGAGAGTGCTGAAAAGTCATCGGCGTGATACTTCACAATGAAATCAACCTCGTACGCGGGGCCGGAGCGTTAATTAAAATTCAACCGCAATTATGTAATTGAAAGGCCCCCGCGCGGTCGGGGCCCGAAAAGCTGTTTTCTACAGATGTGTCTGTATTAATTGCCCGACGGGAAACAAAATCAGCAGAACAAAAATGAACGAAACATATTACGCCAAATCGCGCGATCTAAATCCTAACCTTTTAAACTTTCACATTCTCGTAATGGAATATTCAAATGAACGCGACTTAATGAAGATTAAAACAGCGGGGCCGATTTTCTCATGGCGGCCGACTAAAACAAAGCGCGACATAAACGTCGTGACTCGGGTAGTGCCCGGCCGTTAAATAATATAACAATTTATATATGTAACAGATCGGCAACAGAATCCAACCCACCGATTAACAGTTGGCCGCTCTGTTGAAAAAGCATTTAACGATGAGAAAGAAACATAAAAATTGACCGCGGAAGGTCAACTGTGAGAAATACAACCGTGAATTATATATTACCAAACGCCTGCGAAAATGAGCTGTGAAAATATATTAAAAAGGTACACGTAGAAAGTGTTCGCGCGATATGTAACTTTGCATTAACGTTAAACGTGAATTCAACGTCACGATGATCAGGCTAATTGTCCAGGGCGGATGTCCGCGTGACGCACATCTTAATTGAATGATAGCGCTCGCGAGTGTGCTTTTATCGGCGCCACTCGCGGAAGCCCATTACGGTTATAATAAGCACCTCCTGCGAACATCCAAGCAGCCTTCGCATCGCTGCGTGCAATGTGATGCTGCCATCTCGTTTCTGCCAGCGAAATGGAAGATACGGGAAATAAGCTCTGGGATTACGTGCGTCGGGTTTTGCTGTGAAAAGGAGCAGGCACGCTCCACCGCAGCTTCGTCAGATAATGCGATTGTCAAAGGGCTTCTTTTCAAAAGCGCACACTTAAGCTGTCTGCCGCAGACGAGTATAATTTGGGTGAAAAGTACACGATGTGTTAACAAAATGACGACCAAACAGATGTTGAATTGAACGCTATCGCCTATGGGAAAAATGTATCGAATCGATTGTTAGAAAAATGGAACTTGTTGTTTGCATGGTTAGAATAACAGTAATCTCAGTTTCCTGTTAACAATTTTGTATTTACGGCGTATGAATGATACACTATTTGAGATGAATTTGCTCGTAAATGTTTTATGTTTTCATGTGGTAGTTAGCTGATAATTAGAGAACAATGAGATATGTTTAGGAACCAAAAAGATACATTAATGTAGAAATTGTGTAGGTAATTATACGTTTCGGCTTAGGAATCTGAACTGTTAATGTGGTTTTGCACATTTACACATTGTTAATGGTGCAGCTGGTTCGGATTCGATGAGAATTTGTTTCGTTTCGAGTCGGGATAAATATTGAACAAGATTTGATAATGTGATTCTCAGTTGAGAATGAAGTTGGAATAGTAATCGGTTATTAATGAAAAATATGAGACCGAAAGATGGAAGATGATTATACCGAAATCGTAAGGAAAGCGAGAATTGGAAAACGAGAGGTCGAGGATTGAGGATTCGAGGGTTGCTAATCGGCAGAATCGGGAATCACGTTCCAAATGAACGTGGTCGGAATCATTTCTCACAGGACTTTTGCTTAATTGGCTACGCGGCTGAATTGACCCAGTTGTCCGCATCTGAATCGGTTTTATATATAATTGGCTTACCTTACGAAGGTCATAATATCCCACGCTCATTGCTCATAGGTGTGTCAGAACCCAACCAACTCCTAACAAGGTGCGTGTCTCTCGGACCGAATTTCCATTTATATGAAAATTCGTCATCCAATTTTTCATCGGTACTCAAAAGTTGGACTCAACTTTCATGTCGTTTCGTTCGAGGCAGATTCGTAGGGGACAAAAAAGATTGAAAACGGTGGACAGACGATGCAATTCGTCTGACGACAATCGAAAGTAGAAATGAGCCAATACGGATGATAATGAAAGGTTTTTTTTTCTTTTGCATCCGCAACCTATCTATTAACGGCGCAGTTTTGTCCTGCCTGGTTGCGACAATAATAATCCCGGAAGAAGCCTTGGGAGTCTCGACAGGCATGTTTTCACTCAAAATTTAAGACGTGCTTGAGGCTAGAATTGCAATTAACGCTTCATGTTCAGGCCCTGGCTTTTCATATGAATTTTATCTCATCGACAGCCGACATCGTCAAATTAATTGTACGTCAATGCCCCTCAGAGTGGAGATCGCACGATACGAAAGATGACCCCTGCAACGCTTATCGGCTCCATTTTAACAATGACAGCCGGCTCTGTTTTGCATCGCGCGCCATGCACACGTGATCCCAACACTTTCCTATGACTCAATTGTGACCGCGACAAATTTCCGCGCTCGGTAACCCATTGGCAGCGAGTCATTGTTTGGGCTTCAACTTGACCTTATCCCCCGCGTCAATCCAAAGCCTAGTACAAATTATCGCGCGATTTCTATCGATGATTTATAATTAACGAGATGCTTTCACGTAACGCTGTAAAAACTTTCGCCCTGCGATTCGGTTTGTTACGTCACACCCCGCTGGAGTGACAATCAAACTCATTCGTCACGTAGCATTTAAAAGTGAAATTTATTACCATTTTTAAAACTCAACTTATTGAGGATCATCCATCAATTGAACAAATTCTTTTGCGTTTCTTTCTATTGACTTTTTCTTCATATTATGTTACTAATCATTTTTATTGATTTTTCGCCAACTTCCGGGATGTGAAGACTTGTTTTCTCTGCTGTCAACGATTTATTGAATTTAAAGAAAAACAATGCAAAAACAAATTAAAGATTATCAGAAGTATATCAAAAACGTCATAAATTGCAAAATTAAAAAAGAAATGTTTACATTAAAAATTAATGGAAATAAAATTAAAATCATAGTGAACATTTGACGGAATTTTTAATTTTTGCAAATTTTATTCACTTTTAGGAAACTATGGCACTTAAAGATATTTTAACCAAATTTACAAATTTTCAATTTTTTGATTGACAGATTTCATAAATTATGTTCATTTTTCATTTAAATCTTTGGAATAAAATATCAATTTAAATTTGTCTTAATTACGGAACTAATGAAATAATTATTGTATCGTACCAAATGTAAATTAAATTTGTCGACCAGCAGTTTAGAGATGAATGAGATTATCATACGTATACTTGGAAACCAATGTGAAATCAATGAGTATCTGGCGAGCTGGAGTAATTCAGAAAGTAACTGCCGTGTTTGCACATATGTTTTCAAGTGTGATCGCTCGTTTAACGCGCGCGGGTGAAAAAGAGCGAGCGAGACGAAAACTAATGCGCCGGGTAGTTTGTGGATTCGGTCGAGCGTGCGATTTCCGTTCAATGTCTATGAATGGATCATTTGTTTGGAGCGCTCTAGCTGCTCTGGCGGCGTAAACCGCAAAAGTTAACTCATTTGGTTCAAGGTTTCCGTGTGTCGAACACTGAGGAGTGACGTACAAAAAAAACTGCAATAATAAGTACAAAGAAAGTTCTTTTTTTATTTAACCAGAAATCCGTTTGCAGTAATTTGTAATAAGTGACAATTATGTCAAATCAGTTTTGTTCCTCTATGATTAGACAAATTGAATGTTTTATCAAGTTGCAATTTTTCGCATCAGCTGTTCCTTCATCTACTTTCAGGATCACTTTTATTTTAATTTAAGTTTTTCCATTTTGTTTGAAACTTGAAAACTTTATCAGACAAATGAAAGAAGGAAGAGTGTGGATTTTTTTCTAGGCGCTTGCGTGCGTGAACGTATAGGTACATGATAAAAAGTTTGTTATCTCTGGGGTGGTGAGAGTCCACCCTCGTACAATTAAAAGTCCGCAGTTGATTCGCAAATTCAAAAGTTGGGGCGGAAGGCGAGATGGAAGTAAAAAATTTTGCTCGAAAAGTGGCGGCCGCGCGCGGCTTGCGCGTTCCACGAAGCTCAGCCAGGCACGAAAACGTGCAGCTATTTCGTGCCATTCCGTGTGACCTTAGTAGTTTCTCCTCTTTTGAATAGATCGCAGATCTTGGCGGAGCGCGGGAGCTCCACTGTATACGAGGTCTCCGAATCAGTCACGAGATCGAAAATAAACGAAACAATTAAGATGAGCATTAGTTCGCAAATCATTTTGTCTTTGGCCTCGTTTGTTTTTCGTTTTCATTAACGCGCGGGAAAGTGACTGGCGGTTGTCACTTTCTTTCCTTCCACGTTCCATCAAACCGGCGAATTTTTTTTTGGCAGCAAATTTTTCAACGGATAAAAAGTATCGTTGTATCGATTTATCCCAAGATTAATTTGTGGATTATAATTTTGATTGATTGTCATTTCCACAAGACAAATTCGATTCTCACCGTTTGGTCATTTTTTTTCTGCTCCGATGTGTTGGATTTAACATTGCGTTTTTCCCTGTCTCATTTTTTCGGTGCCGCTCGGTGCAGTGAATGCTCGAGTAGTTATCACTGTTGAGCAGTGACATTGCATCCGTCACGATATTGACTTTCAGTTTTCGATCATCGGCCAATCAACTTTCACTACTTCGTGTACTCGAAATGATCTAACAATGATACCGTCGTTATCATAAATTACAACTATGATTGATTGGCAAAATTTTGACGTATAGTTTCGATACAGTTTGTGTAAACATTACAAATAGCATTGTCATCGTTTTGATGCACAAATTTTATTTATTTAATATTTGATACGTTTGAAATTTAATTAAAGTTTAATTTAATTCAACTAAAATTTAATTGGTTCAACTAAATTTTTCTTTGATACATTTGTTTCTGTTTTATTTTTTTGCATTTTTTTCGTTGCTTTTATTAATAATCGTTTTATCGCTAGACAGACACCATTTGTTTTCATTCAATTAGTCGCCTTTGGCGGCTCTCAACTCGCAATTGTTTCTCTGAATTGAGTCCAAAATTGGTTAATCAACTCATCAGTCTGCTCACCATTAAATTGAATTTCGCACCATAGGCGTTCATTCAACTTGATTATTTGAAAACAAAAAAAAAACCTAAATTTTATAATTGTCACACTCTAAAAAAAATAACAAACTTGTTTTCTCCGAAGGAAGGGAATAAATTATCATTTTTGTTGGATTAGTAAAACGTTTGAGAGTTGTAAAGTTGTTATTACAGATAAGTGTAAAAATTGATCATGCTTTAAATGTGTGTGTATTTTTTTTAATAGATGAGAAAAAAATAGAAACGCGATTGAGTAAAGTGTGTAGTTTAGCAGATTCCAATAGGCATGATATTTTCTCATGAGTGATAATTTATGACGTGATACATTGAATGAACGGAAACATATTTATTATAAACGCGTTGAATAGCGAGGGATTTGATGATGATAGGAAAGGCAGAGGCGCGCGAGTCTTCCTCTTGATCGAAGCGGATAAACGTCGAGCATACGTATTAGCGCCTCTTCGTTTTATGGTGTTCACGCACCGACAGAGGCGCCATTAATCACAACGCAGATCGCGATGCACAGGGAAATCCGCCCCGCGAGACCTGATCTGCATTATTCACCGGTACAAGTCAGAGATGGATTAATTGCGTATCACGTCGTCACGCCAATTATAATATCTCTGAAATGTTCTGGATGCACGTGTGGGTGCTGCAATCTCCATCGCATCTCGTCGTCAATAGCGAGTTGCTAAACAAAAACACAACTTTTTCAAACATTCAAAACATTTGCCTCCTAGTCCTAACACACGAGAATGAAACCCATTTCCTTATGGCCTTTAAAGAAAACAACAACAATAACAAGAACAATATTTGCCTCGACTTCGTTATACAGATCATTTCTGTTTTCGCACTTTCGTTTTTTTTTCTCTCCACTCCTGTTTTCTCTCGCTGTTTTTAATTGTGATTTGAAATTTCTTTCAAGTTCTTGTTTTCTTCAATGTTTTTTCTTTTTCAAGATTTCATTGTCTTTTGAAGGCAAAAAGACGTAGAGAAGAGAATTTGCAATTTAACCGTGTAGTTCTCCAGTGGAGAGCAAACAAAACAATAAATCAACGGAGAAATAATAGAATTTGTCTTGAATAGAGTACTACGTGAGTTATTCAGCAATTCTTAGAGGCACGCGGTTTCGTGCTGTTTAATGAATGTACGAACTCGGTCATTTGCATAATTTTCAATGTTTCGGTGGTCTTGTTTCACTTACAAGTCGAAGAGGGTAGGCTGGAGCGAGGCACCGCCAAGCACCACCTATCACGGGGCTTTTGCACACAGCTATGCGACGAGTGCGCTCAAAATAAAAAGCACCAAGATGAGCGTCAAGTAAAGGCGCGCATCAAGAACTAAAACATCGTTCAGAAATTTGCACCGACTTGTGCTCTCCTTCTGCTACCCAGCCATGTCTTTGACAGATACAAACGAGAAAACTCCACGCCACTTATTTTGTCCCTGTGCGTCCTCTTGGAAATGATGTCTCTTCCTCCAGTCCTTCTTTTATGACTTGGCAAAAATTTCTTGATAACCGCGTCTGCAAGAATCTTCGAGCAAGATAAAAGTTGAAAAAAGCTTTTTGATGTACGGTGATTAGATTTCAACTCGCCAGAGTAAAGAATAATGTTTTGTTCTCCAAAGGTATAAAAATGGTTTGTACAAAAATTGAAAGGGTAAAAAAAATTGTTGCAAGTTTGCGGAACGCACAGCGGAGTAGCCGCATGCGGTTGTAGGTTTCGCGGTGGTTTTCCCTTCTTGCGACGATTCGACACGGCGGCGGTGGCACTCCGGTAATCCGGTTCCGCTGACGAAGAAGGTACTCGGGATGGTGGGGGGCGCTGGGCAGCGGCTGGTAGTGGGGCGCCCCATGCGAGCGGACCGCTGCACCGCGAACCTCTTCCGAGTCTGACTCTGAGGCATTGCCGTCGCGACCACACGATCGAGCGAACCGCTCTCTGAGTAGCCCAACAGCCAACCTCAACACTGCCTGCAAAGTGAACGAACCAGTCGATTCTCGCGCTCTTCCTACTCGGTGATTGCTTCTTGGTGTTTTGCAACGAACAAGTGATCCCGCTCGTTTCCGAGACTCTAGGGGCCGGAAAGTGCGGCGTTTTCGTGCCGCGCGCTAAGTGCCAAGTGTGGATCCCGTTTGACCCGTGGGATGCGCCGGTGGTGATACGACTTGATTCCCCACTCGGAACTTTGTAACCGCACGTTGCCCCATAGGTGAGTGCGCATTGTCTACCGCCGCTTACAGGATGTGAATTCGGATGTGTCACTTGTCAAACTACACCTTAAACACATTCGATTGTTATTCAGTGCTAGTCGTTATCGCATCTTATTTTGTTTGGCTGTCTTTTTTTTTTCTTCCAGCTCCAAGTTGTGAATTATTTGAATGAAATCATTCGAGGAAGTTTGTTTTTTTTTCTTTTTTTTTTTTTTAAACGGTTTCCGGTGCGAGGAATAAGTTGCAGTGAGAACGTTGCGAGTTGCAATGTTGGAATTGAAAGGGGGGAATTGTGCATGAACTGAAATGTAAAATAATTTGCATTGTTGACAAATTTGGTTGTTTTGACAGCTGATTGAATTGTGACAGTTGTGACGTCGAAGTGGAACACAAACTGAAAAGTTTGTTATGCAAATTTTAACATCAGTTATGTTATTGGATACAAATGTTTTATCGATAGATAATGGTTTAATTCAACAATATGTGCATAATTCAATGATCTGTCAATCGGGAATTCGAAATTACAACAGAATCGGCCACTCGTTCATGGTAGCCGAAGAGATTTATGATCTGCATATTGCACTACTTGCAGATAACATAATATATACAGATGACACGCACACACAACTTTAACCTACTGCATTCCAATTTATATTTGATAAACTTTTGTTTCTCTCTTATGATTACTTCAGTGAGTCATCATTCATGAATGCATTATCAATTCGATTGGATTTCAAGTTTTCAATTTTTGTTCCCCACATTCATTTTTCATTTTGTTAATTGAATTTTTTTGCATTTCCATATATCAAAAAATAACATCCAAATTTCAACTGAATATATTTTAAATATTTTTCTTCTTTGCATACTGAATAATTTTTTGCAAAATATAATTTTTTTACTAGCAAAATTAAGCCCCATTCGGTAGCCATTAGAATATATCAACAAGGCGTTTGACATTCCAACACCAAGTTAAGAAAAAAAAGGCAAAACAAAACACCACCACAAATACTCGCACAGTTCATTATATTATCAATGAATAAAACATTTAAGATTCAAGCGCGAACAAAATTACACAATCAGATTACCGTCCATCAATCATGGTTGGGTGAAAAAAAAAAGATTTACACCCTGATTTAATGAACGAATCGTTAGATTTTTCGTTGAACGATCGTCATAAAACACGCGCGGTTGCCGTTACTTCGCGGATTACGAAACAAGCTCAATGAATGGGACATAAAAAGGAACGCGCGCCGACACCTCGCAATCGGCGTGTCGTCGGGTTTTCTTGTCGTCTGATGATGCGTTCCGCTCGGATCACCAGCGGCAAAACTGTGGGGCGCGACCGCGCAATGTCGGCGCTTACGAAATTCGTGCGTTTTCGGTTTTCCCTCGTCCCCCGAGCGGCCATTAATTAGGCTACCGTTGTTTTGGTTTTTGTGAGCGATCGCGCAATGAGATACGCGCTTCCAAAAAGGAACTCTCGCGCGCTTCCGTCCTTCTCTGGTGTAAGCATCTTCTTGCATGCGCGCGGCGTTACGCGAGAACGAGTTTGGCGGGTCAGTTGCCACGCAGGTTTGCTCGTAATCGAGCCGTTTGTACGCCAACGATCTGCTCGGCAGAGAGAAAAAAAAGGGGAATAAAACTAACAGCAAAACGAACCGTACGACTGTAAATGCGAACCGCCGTCATTCAAAAGAGAGTATAATACGATTATAGTTATACTTTTGCTGTGTCCTTTTTGCGGATACCTATAACTTGCTATATGTTCTCGGCTGAGCTTTATTATGCTTTCGCGGGACAAACTTCAATTGCCCTTCGAGAAATATGATCCGATAAATATTTGCATTCAATGACCACTTTTTTTCCGGCAATCACATTTTTAAAAATGAAAAATATCTCGTTATTTTTATAATTCTATTTTTTTCTTTTTACTTTTTGTATTTTCTTTTTGCAAAATAGAATTTATAATTTTTAGTTTGCATGTGTTTTTTTTCTTCGAAGCAACGGCATTTGTCAATTTGTTTTTTGATTTTTACGACGAAAAGTGAGTTTTAAGTAGAAATAAGATATTTCACAATGTAGTTAGAGTGTTTTCAAATCCAACAGAAAGTAACTTATGTGTGTCGACAATAAAGTGCATGTAAACTCGTCATTCAGTTAATCTTACACTGCGCGTTCTATGCAAATTTTATCTGATTTTTTGTACGGTGCCCTGTAAGTAATATTTTCTTTGTCAAATTATCATGCTAAACGTTGATCATTCGCGCTGTCTATCCGATAAGACTAATCAACAATAATCGATATTATATACGCACGAACAAACGGTCGCCGTTTAATAATAAAACATCAAAGTTTATGCTTTGCGTGATCCAACATCGATAAATGTTCGCGTTCAAATTTGACACGTTTTATGATCCAATTAAGCATTTTTGCGTTTGCCATCGTGCTAATAAAATTGTTGCCACAAACTATCCGCGGAGAATGTCTTTATTTCAAAAATCACGAATGCAAATGATTCCGATCGGGCTTGATTTATTTATCGAATTAGGTTAGCGGAAACCAATCAAACTCTCCACCCCCACACGGCCAATCTAGTTTACGCGTTTTTGCATTCTAAATTATTATCGGCCGGGGATCTCGGGGATTTAATTATCTTCATAAAATTGGCTAATTAATAACCGATCGGCGATCGAAATGCAAATGCCCGGCGATTTTGTTCTGCGGTGCGCGCACGCAGCGTCGACAATTGCGCGACAAGTTTCGACACGAGCTCATGCATAATTAGCTATCTCGCGGGGTTCTCGCTGGTGTGCGTGAGCGGTATATCTCGATTTTATTTAACCCGTGGGTGTTCTCCTCGCTCGGGGGGAGATAAGGCGCAATGAATGCGCGGCGACGCGCAAATCGTTGCACTTTAAAGCGCTCGGCTACGATTGCGACAACGACCCGTCGCGTTAATAGCCTGACAGAAGTCTAACACGCCTTGCGGATAGTCGACATGACAGTTTGTGGAAACTTTCGATTAACGGACACGCTGTTTCTGCCGTTCCTCTCCGCGCGCCGTTTCATTTCTATTTCGCGCGCGGCGATTACAAAATCGCCGCTAACCTGCGCGCCCGCGGTTATCGCATCGATCGGTGTAATCCCCGGCGCCTTATTGACAGCGATCAAATGTTCCCAACGTGCCAATCGGTTGCTCGTTTTCGATCTCGTGTGTCCGCGATTTGAACATCTCTCTTTCTCCTCTCTCTTTTTTTTTTCATTTTTTCACGTTCCTTTTCATTTACATCATTTCAATACAAAATAAACAAGTTTTTGGTATTTGAAAGGATAATAAAAATGTAACCAATTTAAAAATGCCATTTCTTTTGCTGACAGTTAAATTATACGATTTTAACAATGTATACAAGTTTAATGCTTTTTACAATGTATACGAGTATACTAAATCGTAAACCTAGTTAGGAATAATGGTGTTTGGGTTGTGTGATTTAACGGATCATAAGATCAATAGACAAAAATGCTGCAAACACGTGTATACAATTGAGATTAGTTTCAAATGGCAGTGTAATAATATTTACTATTATAACTTGATTAGAAAAGGCGAATACATAGTAATCATAGTTTCTTTTTATTACCTGTAATTTTTCTCAAATTGTTTTTTCTTTATTAACTCCTAACCGAAAATTCAGGTACTCCGTCCGATGCTTTTCAATTTTTTTCCCCCCCCCCCAGACGATTGTTTAGCACCGTCCGACGTTGGCGGTCACGTTAACCGGAACCGACTTGCAAATTCCAGGCTTTAGCGCTAATTATAATACGCTTGAGCAAATAATTGATTTTTCGGAATCTTAAAAGCGAGTTGCGCAGGGTTGTAAAACGCGCCCCGCGAGAGATGCACGGGCGCGATTATGCTCTCGGGCGGCGTTCGAGCGGATTCCTAAAATTGTTTTTGAGTCAAAGCACTCCGCGGTTCTGTTCTGATAACTGTAATTAAGAATGCGTAAAAGGCCCCATCACGCTGCGAGCACCAAGAATGCTGCCGAACATTTGGTTTCGTACGAGTGATCTAGCAGTTGTAATTATATCGGCAAAAAGTGCGCCGCGGTACAGTTCGCTTCCGAGTAATCGTTAAAAAATTAACCAACCAATTTAACACTTTTTACAGTCGGATGGAAATTTAAAACAAACAGTCAGAATAGAGTAAAGGAAATAAGGAGTCCAGGGAAAAACAATGGAGTGGAATATGGAGCGTTGGGATGATTATAAAAATGGAAAGAAAAAGGATACGATTAAAACGAGATTGATTGTGTAATTAAACGGCAATGAGTCACGTTGGAATGAGCCGTGGGGACGTCCAGGGGAACATCCATCCACGTAATGAATGGCAACAAAAATGAAAACGCAATTGTTCGGAGATGTATGAATGATCGAGTGACGTAGGCGTGCACCTGCCGAGGCGGCTTTGAGCGCGCCTCGCCGAGGGTGGCAAAAAGCATGAAACGCCATCACGCACTGATAAAGAAGCTCCGCGGACGGTGGATGGATGCGATTCCTGCGGGGTGGCGCGCACGAGTGCCCGATACAAGCCAGTTGTCGTAACATTATTAGGACGATAAATGCACATGTGCACGCACGTGCACCGCGTTCTGCATTCCGAGCTGCCCACGATCGCGGCAGGTAGTGAAACTTTACCGCGCCAATTCGCCGCTGCTAATCAAACGCGTGGGTGCCAAAACAGTTAGCTCGTATGGCTTTTTTTCTCCCTTTTTCTTTCTCTCTCTTTCTCCAATGGTCGAATGCACTTTATTTCAATTACCTCGCAAAGTTGCTTGATGTAAATAACTGTTCTGATTTCATTTTTTCGTTTTGGCAAAAAGAAACTTGGCAGGGAAAAGTTACCAAACAATTCATATGCGCACACGACATGTACAAGACGAAAATGAAATTTCGGCATGTTGTGTGTGTTCTTTTTTTAAGAAATATAATTGTTGAAACAAATTTTTTGGTGGAATTTGATAGGTTTGCAAATTTTGATCGTTTAATAGAATAGGATATATTCGGTTCCCACAATGTATAATATATTTTTCAATAACATTTATATTTATTTTATATTATTTATTTTATTTATATAAATATAATTATAATATTATTTATATAATTTATTGCCGCTTAACTCGCACGGACGAAAATATATTTTGAAAATATAAACTATAATATATTTTGTGTAAATAAAAAATTTATAAAAAACTGCAATAATTATGATAAAATAAAATATATTTTGGCGGATATATTTTTACCCGTGAGGGTTTATAAATAACTTATATGTAGAATAAACAGATATATTTTATATATTATAAATATAAGAAAAAAATATAATTTGAAATANATTTTTTGTTCGTGTACATTTTCTCGATAACACTTGGAAAATTTTTGTTTGTCTTTATGCATTTATGGTATATAAATTCTGGCACTTTTGATATAGCATTTTAAGTTTTTAGTATTAAAGATAAAATACATTTGGCGCTTTTGATAAAACACCGAATGAAATAAGCAAAAAAGTACAATTATGCACGACACTTTATAAATGTCCGCGTCAGTTGTACTGCCGGTTGTAAATATAATTTTAATAAAAATGTCGAGCGACGTTTTACAAAGGGGCTGATTCGACGGTGGTTCGTTGTGAGAAAGCCCCGCAGAAGCCAACGATCGCATGAAACGATTGTCTGAAGATTTAATGCCGCGTGCACTTATGCCCGAGCGATATGTGCCCGACTGTGCTCGTGCGTGCCGAGGCCTGCCTCTAAGTGACTTTTGTTTCACGCAGCTGGCGTCCTTGAGTGTTGTACAAAATCATATTATTTATCTGGCCGGGTAATTTTCTATGAATACACCGCATTGTTTGTGTAATGACGGACACTCGAACAATTTTGATTGTGCAACCAAAGTGACACTTGGCGTTGATTAAAGCCGTCGATGCTGTTCCTCCCTCTGGATGTGACAACGGAGTCTCATCCCGCAGGTGTATAGGATTTTGCAGCGCTCTCATTACGTGAACGATAAAAGTATCGATTCAACGAGCATATAAACGCCAATGATCGGAATTCGAGCTTTCACTACAACGTGCCAATTCGACGAAAGCTCTCTGGCTTCTCTTTCACCTTGCATCGGTACCAATCATTTTCGTATGTGATATTTTTTTTTTTTTTTTTTTTTTTGGTGCAGTGACGCAATCGGCGCGCAGCAGTTCGCAGGAGTGACCGGACATGACCACAGAGGCACTTTCTTTTTGATCGTACAACCGAAATTTTATTTCTATTTTTTCGCCCCGACGTTGCTTCATCATCGTCATTTTCGCTGACCCATGCATTCGTCGTTACATGTCGTTAATCAGAACCCTGCAAGAAAGTCCCAATTTTCGATCTTGAATTCGGAGAAATTTCACACTTTATTGCGCGAGTTTAATTTTATAGACAATTTCTCGTGAATTTTTGGGGCCCCTCATAACTAATAATTACCTCCGAGTGTTATGAGTGTTATGACCCCCAGGACCCATTTTCATTTTGGTTGTTTGATTATTGCAAACTCTCTTATGTCAGAGAAATAATTGTTTGTTTTGGTATTTTATTTTTTTTCATTTGAAGCAAAAAGAGAGAGAGAAAAAAAAAACGGTTGTATCGAATCGGTCATTTTTTATTGTACCCTTTTTAATCAGAAAGTTTGATTGATAGGAAAAAGTAATAAAAGTATAATGAAAGAAATGAACTGATTTAACATGAATAGAGATATTAATCGGTCGAGTTATCAGCGTTTATTATCGCAAAATAAGCATGACAATTATTCATTGCAGATCAGAATAATTGAATGGTTAATGGAATTTCTTAACTTGTCCTCGGTCGAATGGTTTGATTGCAACTGAGTTATTCATTAGTTGCACGCGATAAATGTTTTGCTGTGTCTTTCACGCGCATCCTTATCTCGATACAATGGGCATTTAGTGAAACCTCATCTGGGCGACAAAATAACGCCCAACATTTCTTTTTTTCATTTCCAAACATTTCTATCATTTTTTTTTTCTTTCGATTTTTTTTCTTCCTAGTCTCATCATTCTTCCATCTCAATTATCATTTGTTTTACAATCTGAAAATTAAAGTTACAAAGTTCAAATTATTTCGAACGTTTCATGCAACTTAATTATTCTTGAACATAAAGGTTAAAAGATGACTGAGAGGGAACCATCATTATCTTAAATAATTATTCGTACTATTTGAATAATTATTTATTCATGAAAGTCATGACTAAAGTTTAATTGGATTTTAATAATCATTATTATTGTACGAGATTTGAAATGTCAAATAATAGCTTAGCACGAACCGAAAATATCAACCCTCTCAACAGGAATTTCAAATTTCATATCCAAATGAAAACTTGATACATGACGTTTCGTTTCTGAACTTGGGATTATAAGGAGGCCAAGTTCATCTTCGATGAAGCTAATCCAAATAAAATTTTCGACGATTCTTTGCAAACTTTCGGCGTGAAACGTCTAAATTAACGTATTCACGTTGATTATAAATTATTATGTCATAGACAATGGAAAAATCGTCGGATCGTTGAGTCATGTATACAAATTTTCAATGAGAATTCAATGGAGGGCGTGCATACTATTAACCGTTTTATTCAACGTACGTACACAATGAATAATGGGTCAATGTGCCTCGATCGAAATGTATTCATTACATAATCAAGCCGATAATCGACCGTAAGCGTTCCGTTATCTGTCAACCGAGAAAAAAAACCATAAATAAATACGTGCATTTTTGTGAGTCCTGCGAAAAGTGTACCTCCATGCGGGGAGCGCACTTCTCAGCTTTGTTCGCGACTGCTGTTTTACAACCGCCGCCAGCTTTCTCTATTTAAATCTGATGAAAAGGTTGGAGAAGAAAAAGAAAAAAATGAAACCAGCCTTTTATAGTCAACTTTTATGGTTTTTACAGGTTTGAAAATTTTTCAACAAAATGAGACAGAACGAGAAAAGCGGGAAGACTTTGGCGCGATAAGATCCAGCTGATAATCACGCTCATTTGTCTCAGTCATTTTTCCGAGCCTCGTTCATACGTCGCTAATCACATTTAATTATTTCGTCCTCCAAATTAGGCGCTCGAGTGAACGACCCGACATTTTACGTGCGTCCGCTTATTTTTTCCTGCGATCATAATAATTATATTGTATCATGCGAAAACGATCCCATTTATTATACCCGAGATACGGAATTTATGTAATAACGAAATCGCGATTTTATTCGGGCCTGTTCAGCATCAACAGTGATTGATATGATTATGTTTTCTGTTTTGCGTTCAGTCGACCGGATAGAAATTGTTACTCTCCATTACATCATGGCAGAACGAAAATATCAGGGATTTTATTTTTCATTCCGTTTTACAATTTGCCGTGATAGAGAATCGTTATTAGCCGCCGTCGTTTGTGGCCTGTTTGAAACCGATCTGCTACTGTCAGGATCGGTTTGAAATCGTTAGCATTCGTGACTTTATCGCGGTGCAAATGCGCTCGCAATCGTTACACATTTCAGGCGAACTGATGGCTACAACCAATTGGCCTCTCCAAACCAAATAGTGTCGTCACGTTTTTGATGTTCGTGTTTATGACAGGAAATCGGCTTATAAAACGTACGCCGAATAAATTGTTTCCATTAAACATTATTATAACGCATCGATCATGTGTAATTACACTTCGTGAGAGGCTGTAAAAGGACGTTTTATGTCAATGTTGTTTGCTCTACGTGATATGGGTCACGTGAAAGTGACGACGTTGTTTGATATCAAATTAGGAGTTGCATATCAATGTCAACAATTTTACATCATACAAAATTATACCCACAATTCATTTACAAAAAATCAACTCATTTTTCTAATTACCAAGAAAAAGATCTGTTTTTTTTTTTTTTAATTAACATTTTTTGTCATTTAATTGAAAGTTATATTTCCTGTTTTCAAGTGATCACAAAATCAATGTAATTGTTCTTTTCTGTTTCAGGTAAGGATCATTAAAACTGGACTCTCCATAACGAAAGGCTGAGTCGAAAAGCAAAGACAAAATCTTTTTCACAAAAGTTACACACCAACGCTCGAGAGGCTCTCTGCGAACTCATATATTAAATTGCCATTTCTCAAGATCAACGGCATCAAGTCGCACGGCAGGTCTGCTGAATTGCTCGTCGTTTCCGTTGCGCGCGCCTTTTATGATTCCCGAGCACCAGTTTTCCGGTGCAGAAATGAGTTCCGAGCAGTGAGAGACGCCTGCCACGTCACCTCGCTCTGTATTATCTGGCCTTATCCGGTCGGGGTGACGTGAACTCTCTCGCAACAATGCCTTCGCTGTTATTCAAATCAAAATTTTGCTTCGATCACGCCCGGACTGAAGGAACAAAAATGTTGTAACATTTCACATTCATTTGTAATCACCGAAGTTTGTAGAAATTGGTTCGAGATAGAGAGAGAGAGAGAGAGGGCGTAAACAAAGGTTATATTAATTTGCTTGAAATTGATTGATCGCGACTTGTAATTCGCATGCTATCAGGAAATCAACTAGGCATATAAATAGAAACAAACAAAAATGAGCATCGCCAAAGTACGAAAAACAATTGTGTAACTCGCTGAAACTCACACGAATGGTTTCTTAATCCAAGAGTCATTAATTTAAACGGCAACATAATTGCGGCAAGAAATTCATCCTGGAATCGCAACATCCTTCTTCCTTAATCTGAAAACGATAAGCAACGCTATGTGAGAGCGGCGTGTACACAGCGCACTTAATTGATCCTAATCAGCGGCGCGATCGCGTTACAAATCGGCCCGCGGAGCGAAATCCATTTGAATTTGACTTATCACGGCGCAGCCTCTGTTCGCGTCGATTATGTAAATATCATGTAATGTACGATTAAGCGGCGATGTGCGCTGATGAAGCCGACGGTCTCGCGGTTTATCGCGCGTCTTTTTCCCATGTCTGCGCGACCTTTTTAGCGGTCCGGCCTCGACGATTTACCGGCGCGCGCCAACCGTCGTTTCCGTGATTTTCCCTCTTTTAGAAAGTCAATCGATCTCGCGCCCAAAACACACGTCCAGGTGCGTTATCGCCCCGGCGCCGATATTTACACGCACGCAAGTGCGATAAAACTCCGGCGTGTGCGAACGTGTGTCGCGCATCTCGCGTGTGAACGAAACGAAAGTTTGTGGGTGGAGAACGAAACCCACAAGTGCGAGAGGCCTGCGCCAACATAATTGCGATTTATGGCGACCGCGCGAGCCGCCTGATGTCTTTTTCATCCAATTTATCGACCCGACGCGGAGACCGCTTTTTGCCACAGATAAAGATAATAACATTCGAGAAATCAAGCGTTACATAAAGTTTCTAGCGAAGCTCGTGAAACACGATGCCAAGGCTTTGTAAAACACGCCGAACAATCGCGGGGACAACGAAAACAAAAAAAATAACGTAACGAGATTGAAATATCAAATTAACGAGGGAAAAATTGTGGCCAGATATGTTTTTGCTTTGTTGTTCTTTTTTGTTGTTGTCTTTCTCTCTTCCTCTTGTTTTAGTGACAAAAAGTGTGCGACCGTACACTCACTGTAGCTCTTGTGAAGTTTTTACACGAACGGTTGAGAATCGATATGCACTTCCGCGACGATTATTGCTGGCCCCCAAGTATCGCTACCTTAAGTATAGGATTTTGCCGGCGAACTTTATGCCATTAATCCACGAGCGAGTAATGGCCGGTCAGGGCATAAATGGCTAATAGACGTCAGGGTGCCTTTTTACATTGCCGTTTCAAATTTCGCATGCTTCTGTTTGGTGCACCCGCCGCGCACCAGACACTTCCTCGTCCAACCTGCGACTCTTTGAATTTTCATTTATTTTGTTACCAGAGTACCTTCATTATGTAATTTTATCTAACTGCCAATCATCATTTGAGAAAAGGGTTACCAAATTTTGCGAATAAACTTAACGGTTCTTCATTGGCATTATCTTTCTAGCGGGATTTCGCAGACGTTAATGAACTTTGAAATCGCTTGTTAAAATAAACGGTTCTTCTGCGGATTTTCATTAAATATAAAATAGAAATGTTCAATCAATTTATAATCTCTTCATCCCCGTCATTTGTCCGCGAGACTGATATTTATGTTGAACGTAAAATTATATAAAATATATCAGCGCGATTGTTTTTGGTATGCGTGAAATAAGAAATCGGTATACTTATCGCGCGGCGCAGTAACCCAAAGAGGAATTGTACCGGTAACGAAGGCGCACGTTTGTATCGACATTATGAATGAAATATTATCGTAAATGCAGATAAGGGCAGCGCGGACGCATAAAATAACACTGTCACTGGCGTTCGAGCTCGGTAGTGTTTTTGCGCGTGCTATTACGAGAGTCCCAGTGCGAATCGATCTAGTTTCTCGGGCCGATCGAAAGTCGCACGTCTTTGGCGTTAAGGCCCGTGAGACAATTGTATCGGCAGTGCCGATAAATATTCCCGACACATATTTCACGTGTATCTGCGCGTAATTATATATGCAAACCGGTACAATTTCTCTTTGCATTTTTCGTCCTTTGATTAGCATATTTTATCAAAACGCACCGCAAGGCCACTTATTTATATTATTTTTTATATACATTTATTGATGCCGCTGCGCGCAACGCCAGAGCAAGAATTAATCAATGAAAAGCGAATAATTACTTTTGATTTATATGATGCTAAATGAAAGTGAATTTTCGTGCCGGCTTATTTTTTTGCCGGCGTTATCTGTCATTCGCGGCGGTGCTCACGGTTTTATTTATTGTCTTATTTTCCAGTGAAATCGTTACGTTTTTTTCTTTTCTCAGCGCCTAATTTTGTATTCAGAGAACATTTATCTTGGTTTTAGATCATTATAAAAAATGGGATTTACCATTTATCTTAATTATAAATGTGACCAAAACAAAATCAACGATTGGAATCGAAATATTGATATTAAACGAAGGTTAAAGAAAGTTACACAGTTTGCCATTAACGAGCTAGCAACACGCGCGCCGATAGTGGTTAACATTTGCATGACGATCCGCGCCGACTTGTAGCTTAGTTTACACGCATGTCTGTCGGCGCATAATGTGCACGGGTGCATGAGTTGAATGGGCCACCTGTGTAACACAGCCGTTTGCACGAAATTTTACCTCGTCAAACACTTGTCGTCCGAAACGAACGCTAATTGGCGCCCAAAATTTATTCAAACTCCCACAGTCTACTGTCATCTCAAACCAAGATTCTCCTTACTCAATAACATTTCACGTTCGATAATCTCTCTGCCACAACGCGAAATGTTAGCTAATGGCATTTTCATGTTCCAAGAGCGTCGTCATTAAACACTTGCAAAATGCTGCATTAATCATAAACGTTTCAACTGTATATGCAATCCGATCTGAAATATATGCAGAAACGAAACTGAAAAAAAAGAGTGTGCAAAAAGCTTTAAATTCGGACGAATTGCATTGTAATTAAATGTCATTGTGTCAAAGTTGATTTCAATTGGGCTCGCTTGAACTGGAGAATCGAGTCATCAGCGAGCCTTGCTGTCACTCGAGTCTCTCTTCTTCTTCTCTCTGTCTTTCTCTCGGGTCATTGTTCATAAATTTGTAAGTACCGCAGGCTCCCAACAATGAGAGTATAATTGGTCGCACATGTTCGAACGCCAGTTGAGGAGATCCAAAGTGTTTTGTCCAGGAAAAAAAGAATGGCACGACATTGCATTACGTAAAAATGATTCGTTGCGCAGGAAACGATCGGATATTTTCGTTGATTGACTGCCCGATTGGAAACAATCGCCGGCTAATTGATACGGAGAGACGGAATGAAAGAAGGAGAAAGAAAAAACTAATAAAGAGAAAATACGAAAGGGAAAGTAAAAATTGAAAGGTAGCGATGTAAAATAAATCAAACAGAGGCGGCGAGCAATAAAAGCAGCGCGCATATTAATTTTGCAAGACACCGCGCATGTTTAGGAGTACAAGAGATAGAGGCGATATAGTCGGAGATGGAATTGGAGGGCGGAGTGGAGAGACAATGCTTGTTATATATATTGTTCAGCGGGGCGTGTGCGAGCTTGACGGTCCGATTGCTTTAGGACTCGCAGACGCAGTTTTACTTTGGGCACAATATGGTTGTACAAACACGACGAGGTCCGGGGTAGAGAGAGACAGATAGAGAGTGCTCGCATCATTTTCAGTTTCTCTTGCAATAAAAACAACGGGGTCCGATTTACCGGCCATCAGCGTGGATTTATTTGTTTTGATTGAAAATCTGCCGGCAACAAATGTTCGCTAACAACCGGATTGTTATGCACAGTTCAAGCGCCAATTATACCGGCGGTTCTGCAGACTGGCAGTTTGGCGTTGCGTCACGCATTGTGTCTACGGCTCAATCACAGTGTCGTTAATCGACTAATATATAAATTATCATAAATAAATTCATATGAGTGTGGTTTTGACACGACCAAGCATTGTCTTTAATATAAGCGCTGACTGAATTGCAAGTCTCATGAATAATTCATTCGTCGGCGCCCTACAAATAAATTCGCCCGATTAATGAGGAAAAATTGGCCGTTTGTTTATTGATCCGGCTGGCTCGCGCGGATTCGCGGAATATCTTTTCTGCAAATGAGTTTTATCACGCCGCCGTGCATTAACGACGCGTAGAATCGGGCATCGCTTTGTGGCGTAATGTTTGCTAACGACAACGCGACACCGGCCAATAATCCTTATTAATGCAACGAAAGTCCAGGAGAAAGAAAACTAGTTGGTACCGCGGGGGAAAAAGAAAGAACCACAAAAGAATGAACGTTCGTCGAGAAAAATGGTGTAAGCACGCATTGGGAAGAGTCTCACATTCCATCTGCGCGTGTTTTGCTTTTCGTTTGGGAGTTTGCGTTTTATTATTCCGCCGCTGCTGCGAACAATTTATTTATGGCTGATAAGTTTTATAAATTTTCGAGCTATTTAAATGCAAAGGAAGCTATTTTATTGGTGGTGCGAAAATAGTACTCGACGATAAGTGAAAATGCGTTTTTATTTCTCTTTGTCGCTCGTCAAAACATTTTGCCAAGGCTTTTGTAGTGAGATAATTGAAATGAAAAAAAAAATAAAAGAAATAAAAGAAAGAAAAAAAGAAAAGGTTTTCACTTTTAGAGAGGTGTTGAGAATTTTGCAGCCACTTCGAACAGTAAATTAAAAATTCCACAGACTCTCGTATATACTTTGTAAGAGTACATTTTTCTGGATGAAGAAATTATATCGAAACGGCAAGCTGATAATTTGAATTGTTAATGAACGCACGAGTAATCGGAGATGTAACTTCTAAGCGAAAGAATTTCAGCAGAGATAATGGACTGTGCGACGTAGAGCCATGTGCGTAAACAGCAGGGAGCATAGCAACGTGATAGAATATACTGATAGTAAGTTTGTCCGCTATCATCGTAAAGTCCCAAATTGGTCAGACACATTTTATCGGCATCCAGGCAAAACTTTCCTTGATTACTTTCCCGGACTCTGAAATATTTCACTGTAACGCAAGACAATTTTGCCATTTTCCATCCTCAAATCATCAAATTTTGTTGTTGGAATATTTTCTTCGGTTTATTGAATTTTCGTTTTGTGAAAGCACAGTGAAATTACGATCGGTTCATTTCGTTTGTCCAAAGGTCGCGGATGCGTCCCAGATATCTGTATTATCAGACAAATAACGACCTTTGCTTTTGGTTCATGAATTCAACGGTTATGCCAATAGATAATTAACAAATTATTGTCAGACGTTGATATAAAAATTGGTACTATATTCCAGATATTGCTATCGTTATTTTGATAGAGAATAAGAGAATGAAAATGTGTGTACGATTGCGTGCCAGGGTCTTGTCCGCGGGGTGACTCCGATAAGGGAAAATGAAAGTCTAAAAATTCGTTTCTCGTTGTCTCGTTGGGTGAATTAAGAATGATTTGTGCTTAATTTGAATACAAATGTTCATTATGTCGCGACTTTATTTGGCCGCTCTCGGAGGGGAGTTTGCGAATTGGACGATAAGATAAACGCCGGCATCTGCTTTTCTAGATCGTACACGTACGATCTGGCACTCGCAAATAGTGCGCGAATCGCGTGTATACAAATAGGCGCATATGTAAAGCCCCTCGGCGTACATGCCGCTCACATGCGCAACCAACTCTTGCACGTGCGCGAGCCACGCATATGCCACGGTTATATTTTATTGTGCCGAATCCTTTTAGGAGCGCCTTCTGCTTTCTACAAGCCACAGCTCATCTCGTTTTTACAACAATCCAGATACCAAAAAAAAAAAAAAAAAAAAAAAAAATAAAGCCAAAGCTCTTGTACCAAGAGATCTTACAAATTAATTTCAACCATTGAAATTGAACTGAAAAATTTCTTCCAATTTTATTTTTGTTTCAAGTCTTATATTTGTTCTGTCGCAGCAGTTGTAAAGCTCCAGTTTTAAATCCCCGGGCACACTTTGTAGTATACATTTTTTCAATTTGATGGATTCAAAAGAACATGCCAAGCGACTTTTCTTTATTTCATTTTGTTTCTCACAAATCATGCAAAAAGTGCGTTCCAAATTTGTTTTAAAAAAGATAATTGGATAAATTTAATAAATCATGTAAATTTAATTGCATTCAATTTTTATGGAGACAAACGTTCCAAATGAGAATGTTCTACATTCGTCTCATTATAAAATTATTTCTGCTTGACGTCAGAGAGCTGATGTTCGCACGAATTTATAATTGTACGATTCTACGCTCGGTGGAGATTTGAGTACCTTTTCGTAAAGCAGGAATAATTTAAGAGAGCCATATATGCCTTTCTCCGCTTGTGACAATAATTTGCAATGCATTCCACGTAAGTGACAAAAATATGACTTATGGCTGTGCGACGCCAGCAAGATTCTTCCATTTCAAAGAAGCGACAATCCATAAAAGATTGCATACGAATCACTTTTGTTCAAATTAATTGCACCGTACAAACAATTCAAATGCGTGATTTGATTGTTAAATTGATTCTCGAACTGCTTATTAATTCCCCGCGGTACCCCGGGCTCAATAAAAACTTGATCGACGTGTGGGACTGGATACAATTTAATGTATACGAATACGCCCTGTGCAAAAGCCAACATGCAATATTTATTTTTAAAACTGATTTCTACTTTTTCGTTTTGATTTAATAGTTGGAATATGATGTGTAATGAAGATATATCAAATGCAAGATAAACATATATTTTGAGCTGTGAAATATCTTCGTCGCCTCTGCATAATTTCTGCATGTACGCTGAAATATGTTCTTCCTAAGCGATAAAACTGATGCTTTTAATTCACTAACGCGCGACGCCGCACTGTAACTTGTTCACAACGGGAGCTATCAAGCGAAAACGATAATTTCGTTTCCATTTTCGTACCAAATGTTTATTTCACTTGAGAATTTCAAAGGACACCGCTGTCCATTGACTAACGTATTTTTGTTGCAATTCCACCCGTTGGTTGAAGAACAAGAGGAGTGGGGGGCACAGCTGACACGCGATTTGTTCATCAGTTTGCGGCGCGTCGTAATCGATCTGCTAATTTAAGCAGATTTAAAGTGCGCCGTTTGAGTCACTGACCAGTCCCACTATCGCATATTTCGGTGTTTCCCCGCATTGCACGAAAACCAGACTTATTTATAGAAACACGCAGCGGTTACCAAAACGCCATGTGACGTACGTTCAACGCCAGTTCATATCCGTGCCTATTAATATGCATAAGCCTTTTAAGTTCGGCTCAACGATGGAGTATATATCGTGACGCTCCAAAAAACACCGTCAAATCGTTGTGTTTTGCATGAATCACATCCAATGTTTTCTAATCTAGCCCCAATTATCAACAGCTGATTTCAATTCCAACCGGCAGGCGACACTCCGCTACGTAACATAATCGACCGATATAAAAGTTCGAAACGAAACACGATGGAGATAAAATGGCCTTACTCGGAGGAATATAATACCGGAGTTTAATTTGAACGTTTCATTTTTTGATTCACAAACGAGGCTTTGTTTCAATTGACGCGACGTTGTTAAGATGTATTGCATTTCCCTTTCTGCGTATCCCACGTCATTTCACTTTGCTCCCATTCTCGGAACGAGTGTCATTGCATAATGCGCAAAAGCACAAAGTGCACAACTCCAAACGGTTTTCTTTTATTAGCGCTTTTTTTTCAATTTCGTTACACAAATTTTTTTTCTTTCTTTCTTTTTATAATTTTTTCTTCTACACTGAAAAAAAACTCACTGATATCAAGTATGTAATATACTTAAAAAAAATTACTTGAATTAAGTATATTTCACTTGAATCAGAGTATTTTTTACTCTTAACTTTTTCAGATTGAATCAATCAATTTTTTCTTCAATCAAGTATATATATACTAAATATATGTGAGAATATTTTTTCTACTCCATTCAAGTTAAATATACTTTGATATTAGTAGCATTTTTTTCAGTGTATTTTACTTTTTTTATTATTATTTTATTTATCTCAATTGGTTATTGTGTAATTTTAATTTTCAAGTCGAAAAAAATTTTTCATCTCGAAAGGTATAGAGGAATATTGAAAAAAGCTCTCCATTTGTTCAAGTTATCATAAACGAAAAGTTATGATTCGATAAGATCGATCAGATATACATATTAATTGGCGTCAGTATGCGAGATAATCGTGCAAAGCACGTGCAATCGAACGCACCTATGTGATAAATTCATACACCGTGCCGAGGGCAGATCGCCGTCAATCAATTTCTCTTTCGAGCGCGCGGATTTATCCGCTGATTCGTCGAGTGCAAAGACCGTGGCACGTATGCGCGACGATACGATCTCGCGGTTTATCGACTCCGCCAGAGAATGCCACCGACGATGGTAATAATGAGACTTGTGCATGTCGTGTAATGACAGCTTCTGATACGAGAAACTGTCGTGCGATATTGCCGTTCATTACAGACAACAGAGCTTTAAATTGAAGGATTTCAAATTCCAAAGCAGATTTAACTGCTGAACGAAAAAAAAAATGATCAAAAAAATTGAATGGATCTTGATTATTTAGAGGCACGATTTATTTGCAAATTTGTTTGCTAAATTTTTTTTTCGAAGATCGTCGATTCAATTTCGTTAGATGGAAGGAGCTAGAAGAATGCTCGACGAAAGCGAGCATTCTTCTTGGAATAATGATGTTTTCGTCGATAAGTATAGTAGTTGAATGAGACTGAATTGTTACTCATAAGTCAATTCAGACAGCAGATCTGATTGAACGGAGAATTTTATTAAGCGTAATTGATGTAAAGTGCACGCTATGAAAAATTGCAAGGGCGCGATCAAGACATTTCTATTGAACCGAGAAAATGTGTATTCAATAATCAGTATCGCCGAGATTTCAGAATGTCGAAACTTATGAAATAGCAAACTCAGAGAACAAAAAAAAAAAAAAAAGATAGAAAATTGTAGATTGTTGGGTATAATGAAATTTTATCGCCTGCGATTATCAAAATATATGTTCACTCTATTTTTATGAAAAAAAGGCAATTAAAATATGGAAAATTGCACTCAGGTATGAGGAAGTCCAGGTTCTTCTCCCTTATTTGAATTTTATAATTAAATTAATCTCCCTTAGGGGCAAGGTTCATTATAAAATTATCACAAACAAGATTGTAATAAAAATTTTCCTCGGCGATAAAACGAGTCGATAAATATTAAAAGTCTGCTACGTGCACACTAGCATAGTGTTTTCTGCGAAGGAGGCGAGGAGCGATGTATTGACAGAAATTTTGTTGGTCGAACGATTTATGAACAGCGCGCCAAAGTTGGGGGGAAGTTTTTCGATTGTTTAGCGTGGTTCCACCCGCGGTCGGGCTGATTATATGCGTTCCACCGAAATTGATAGCGGGTGTTTTTTTCACGTGAGCTTAGCTGGCTGCTTGTCGCGGAATTCTAGGAGAACGAAAAGGGCCAAGAAGGGCATTGCGCACCATCCTCGAGCCAGAGCAGCAGAGAATTATGTCCTTATTGTATGTTAATCAGGTTTTCGTGCTCCTCGCACGAGGCCCCGTGAAAAAATTGAGCCCGCGATTTTGCGATCTACCGTGTCCCTCGGTTCGTTTCAACCTATTCGTATCGCTCGTCTCTGCTCTCTCGCTAAGTCCCCGTGCCATTTTGTGCAGCCTGCCCCGTAACTTGGTACCACGATACCATCCGTTTCCGACCGATTAGCGCATGCGTAGTAACGAACTAAGCCGAGCTGCTCCGTAATCGCGATTATTTTCTCATTCATATTCAGCCCTCAGCTCATACGTCAACCTTACATGGAAACCAACGCTCTTAATCCTCTCATTAACATCCGATCGTCGGCATGAAAAATTGCCTTTCCGCGAACGAGATAATTCGCTCCCCGGCAATTCGCTGTTCATTTTTTCAACATCCTCTCTTAGGCAAAAACTGATTAATTGGATTGTTAAGTGGCGCGCAAATTTATTTAGCTGGCAATAAGCAGGGGGCAATTTAAGAACTGCTATAAAAGCCGACCTGAATTGTTCGATCATAAAGTTGGCGCGGCTTGGGGACATTATAGAATGGAGATAGAAAGAAAAACACATCCAGTTGGAAAGTACGGTAAACGCTCATTGTTGAGTCTTTGAGGTTGAAGCAAGCAAAACAATGCATTCAATGTTAATGTCGCTGGTAACGAGAGCATTTATTGACACGGACCAACGTGTGTGCGGCAGCAGGGACTGCGCGAAATCTTAGATCTCGTATATCCCCGGCGTGTAGGTTCGCAGCCCGTTGTGGTTGACCGCTGCTTGTTAACTGTTATCGTATATTACCAGCGCTTGATTAGCCGTAAACCCGATTTGTTTGCACGTGGCAGCGGCTCACTCGGTTTACTTTGACATCGCGCTCCAAACCCAAATATCGTAAATTATACGTCCCACCGAGCTAATTTCCGCTCGCTTATTGCCCGATCGGAATTACCGCAACGATTTGTCTGCGTTTGCTCTCGAAATCCCAGACCCAATGGACAAAGAACAGTCACGGCCGAAAGGATAAACCAAAGACCGGCGTTATTATTTGTTTTGCCTTTTTTTTCCCTTAGTCAGTCTGATTTGTTAGCAACACACTCGTAACCTTTTGAAACCTCTTGCTCCGCAAGGGTCGGACATTGTGCGATGCCAGAGTCAGCTATATTTTCGCGAAAGGACCTTTATATTTTGGACACGCCGGCCATCTGACCTTTAGCTGCGATAAATTGACAGTCATGTATATACCAAACCGCGCGTTAAAGAAAACGGGACCGTTTACGGGCGCGGTATTGTCTCGCTGATGACATTAAATTTTTCAATCCCCCTTCCGATATCTTTATTCCACATCGACAATAACAATGCGAAAGTGCAACGATAATTTTTGTACAGCCGTTGTCGCGCGCAACGATTCGCGAGGAATTTTCAAAATCACGTTTGAAAATCACTGAAATCATAAAGTAAATAAAGTCGGTCGGAGCTTGCAAAATCGCTAGCGATCCCGGTCAAGAATCATGGTTGCGCAACGTCGTCGGAGGGGGCTAAATTTAAATTGACACATTTTTCGCTCGATTGGAGAAAATCGAGCGGATTTGAGTTCACAGTTTGTTGTCAGACTTCGGATGGACGTGAATTTCTTTTTTTTTTTGTTTTTATTGAGTTATCGATTTTGTTCCACGAACGGCGACAAATGCGAAGTCAGTGCACTGTCCTCAAGGCTAACCCACACTTCAGCTATCTTTAGCTTTAGTCAACTTTTCAACGCGACCCTACATTATTCTGTAAGAGTCTCGAGGCATACGAATGCACACGCTCGCACAGATTATTCGCGTATTCTAAGTGCAACCCACGAACGAGCTATTACAAACTCAGTTTTCTTTTCATCCGGCATCTTTGTCCACGATTCTCCTCTCCCCCTCCCTTCGTGCTTCATTTCCTTTTATTTCACGTTCCATATCAATTCGTGAAAGGAATTGTTTACTTTGAATATCTTAACTTGAGATTTCTCGAACAATTGTTATTTGTTTTACAATATTGAAGCTTGTCAAACTCTCTGGCTTTTTTTGACAATGCTCAGTTATGCTAATCACATTTTGTCTCTTTCTGTTTCAGGTAAGTTCGAGTGAAAACAATTTTTCATGCAAATGGGCGGCCCTTCGACTCAGCGAGACAAATAACACCACGACCATTTTTTTTTCTTGTCGCACAAACTTGAAGACCAACAACCTCCGTGGACTTTATCATACTCGTGACACAATGCTTGATATACAGAATCGATCACCGAAACCGCCTAACCGTACGGAAATCGAACAAAGTGCGATAAGAGTGACACAGTGAAGCACCGCAAGGTTGCAACTTTGATAGCATCAACTTTTGTACCGGCGAGTTGTTTAGCAGGATAAAAAAGAATGAAGAAAAAGAGAAGAAGATAGAAAAGTTTGACGAAAGAATTGGTATTGCACTTTGGCTGATGAGACGATGGCTTCTGCGAGGTTCCCAGCAACTGGTTCCCGTCATGAATATGTATCGACGAGGCGCATAACTGAATTCATAGAGTAACCCTGGGCCTGACGGAAGGGCCGCCGTGAAGTTCACTTTCTTTCGGATGATGGAGCGGGAGAAAGTCGAAACAAGCCGCAAGCGACGGACGCGAAATAATACCCACAGCTATGACGTTTGTCGATGCATACTTTAATCAACCGGCCACAGTCATGATATGTCAACAATTCAGGCGCCTATTCAGTTGCGGTCGTTTCGGCTTTTCCGGCCTCTCTCGCTCTCGCTGTTGCATAATTATTTTGACAGTCACTCGGACCTCAGTGCGATCGTGGAATACATTCACGAGCGCATTCGCTTTTCAAAGTTTCAACGAAGAAAACAAATGCCCCATTGTCCTGGGTCTATATACTGTCACGTGACTCAACTTTTCTCCTTCGTTTTTGTCTTTTCCTGAAAAGCTGATTCGTTACAAAAGCGACCGGTTGTGTGGTTCTGTTTTTTTCTTCTTTCTCTCTCTCTCTCTCTTCCATTTATTTCTCTTCTTTTTTCGCAATTGTCCAGGAAAAAATTGTTCCCTATGTGTTTTTCGCATTGTTTACGGAGAAAAAGAATAATATTGATCGAAGTTTATTTTCCTCCGATGTCGCAGAACGGAGACAATAATGGGGCATTTCTCAGCGAAACAAAATCAAAAAAGGAGCCGCACTCTGGTATCATTGTACTGGCCGCTAATTTGTCAAGGGATGTATTCGGTGTCGTTACGGTGTCATTGACATCAAATTGAATAACTCCGAGACACACGTGAACGACTTGCATTTACGAAACGCCTACCGGATCAACCGGTTTTTTTTCTTAGGCCCGGCCTTAGATAGGTCGCTGTTTGATTCACAAGCGAATACGAATCGACGCTAATGGAATTGTAAGTGCGTCCGCAAACGAATTATCTCGATCCACGCACTCCACTCACGTGTCAACTTTTTATCGATCAAAAGTCATTGTTCTGATATTTTGTTGAATTTCCTTTTGTCCAGCCATGAAACTGCATTCATCTTTATGCAGGGCCCTCTGCGTTTCAAACTTTGCTTTTCAATTAGTTTCCATGAAAAGAAATTAATTTTCAAGTGATGACGTGATTCAATCCAACTTGATTGAAGTGTATTATTTTAATTGACTCCTAAGAGCGACTGAGATGCTAACTAATCGCACCAACTGATGTAATTTTGCTGTCGTAACGAACGATGAGAAGCGATGCCAAGGAGGGAACCGTTGCTTTCTTTTCTTGTAAGCTGATGATGAAAAATGAGCCTATCAGTAGGCGTGAAACAGTCAAGTGAAATTGCCCGTAGGAAAAGTCGATCAATCTAATCAAGAGAGACCCCCTTTTTGCGCTCGCGCTCCTGGTCAAATGAAAATTGACCTTGAGAAATTCTCAAGCCACAAATCATCTCTTCAAGAGTTCGACCTACAAGCAGCTCTCCTCGGGACGTTATCTCGTTTGATCTATGAAAAGTTTGAGTTGAAGATAAAAAGGCAGCGCTCTAACGGTTGCTGGATGAAAATTTTCTTCGGTGGTTGGATCTTGACCGCAGTCGTGTCGCGCTTTTTTTCCAACGCGTAATTACCGACAAGCGCACTGTCGGCTCAATCGGGTAAAGCTGACTTTTTTGTCTTAGTTCACGTGGCCCGGTAACGAAGCGCTCTTTGCATATTTTATGCCAGTCACCATATCGGCCTCGTCACGCGCGACGAGCCGGAAAGTGATAGTGCAGTGTAGCGCGCTGAAGAGCGACATTGCACCGGAGAGGCTAAAGGACGAACGTCGATCGGGCAGCTAATTGGATTGCGCATAGAAAGTCCAACGACTGGACGATATAATTACGGCCTTTCTTGCAGTTAATCTTTCACACGATTGGTTGACGGTTCTTCGATCGTCCAACGGACCTTTTCAAACGCTCGGGACTACTTTATCGTCGCTGTCTGAAAATCGTCTTGAGGTATCACCGTTGGACATCTTCTGACATCTGTACACAATGAACGTCCGGTTTTGGGCATCGCAGTTTTGGACCGATTTGGACGTCTACGATTGAGCATTATTGGCTTTATTATTGCGGACGGTTTGCGGACCGTTGCTCTCTTGCGCTGTTCTCTTTTCCGTCCGAGATAACCCGTATCGCATCGCGTTGCTATTCGCTCGTTGTTCCCACGAGTCACAAGCACCGCGCGCGCGGTATCGGATGTAAACGGACTGCACTCGAACTGAAACGAAATCGGTCAGAGAAACTAGATAAGTGTGGCGCTGACGGTGGCAGACCGGTTGTCGGGTCCGGACACCCACGATCCACCGTGTGCCATCCGTGTCGCTCTTTCGGCTTCACTTTGCGCTTCTTATTTTCTTTTCTTTCCTCCTCTTCCCCCCGCCCTTTTTTTTCCACGTCGTTTTCATATGTACGAGCTCCACTTAACTCAATCTATGATATATTGCTTCAACGCTGATCTCATAAATGTCAACTTCAAAGTCGGCCAACATAAATTGCGCCGTGCGTTTTCAACGCAAATTGAATTTATGACACCCATGACGATTCAAAAGTTTTGGATGAATAACCGTTGCGACGAGGAATTTAGAAACAAGTTTGTTATCTGCGCTCGGTTCATTCGCGTGTCAAATTTCGGCTGATCCGAATTGCATCCGAGCGGAAGAGCCATCAAAAGTCGTGCATCTCTATAAAGAACTTGATCTTTGTTCTCGCAATGTGGTCGCACGTATCTGATCTTGGCTCAAGTTGACCCGTTCGGTGAAGCTGGCGATGGCACCTCGATGAATAGGTCTTAATCTTTGAAGCACGAGGTAAATGTCGATGCACTTCTCTCGATCGGATAATATGCCGCGCGAGCGCCCATGGAGAAAGTCGTTTGTTGCTGGCAACCCTGAAAATTTAACTGCCATCGCAAGTAAAATCACTTTCAGTTCTCAATTTGCACGACAAACAATGTACAAATTTGACGACAAAGATGCCGCCCCCCTGGTTGTGTTTTACGTAACTCAATCAGCCGGTCGTCCGTACGTTGAAAACGGGGCTTGGGTCTGTGAAAAGGCCTGGCAAAAGTGTTATTAAGTTGATGATAATTTTGGACGTTAATTGACGCGCTGATTATCTCCTGTCGTTAAAATTAATTGTTGCCACGATAACTGTAGTTTGGATGTAACCTTTGCACCTTTTTGCAACAACTGCTGCCTTTTTCAGATCCAATTATAAAAATCACGGATCGTGTCATCGCCGGCTGACGACTCGTTTGGGGCAGGGCACCGAGAGTATGAATCAATTTGTTGAAGCGAAACGAAAAAATAAAAATTATAGAGCGTCCGGAGAGGAATAAAAACACAGTACCGATGAAATCACTAAACGTTGATGAAACAAGCCGCGATGGCACACGGTTCGTTATAACTGGACGAGTACAGCGAGGCGGCGTTCCTTCCACTAGACACGAGGATCGATAAATATTGCATGATCGCGTGACAAGCTCATTGGTCCATCCTCGGTGAAAATGGACACGTACTCGGAGCTACACTTGCCAGTCATGAATCGCACGCAACAATTAGGAGAAACATCTCCCAGGACATATGAAAAAAAAAACGCAACTAAGGAGTTTACATTTTTCAACGATAAACGATAAAAACAAGTGGTATGTTTGCCTTTCCAGCGGTGATCGTAAATCCGGCAGTGACATCAATTCCATAAGCCGAAGTGAATTAGTCGATATAAAATATTTTACCTCGCCAATAAATAGCGGCGAACTTTAATTACTTTTAAACTGAAAATTCCATCTTGGCGAATGGCACTGTAAATTGTTTGTAATTACACATAAAGCACGATTCGACTCGGATTGTATCAACGCAGGCAGAGCGGTCAAATAAATAAATCGGGCCGCGAAAAAGCCTGTTTTTGTCACTAGAAAGCGATGTAAATATTTATAAATTGGTGTTGCAAAATTGATGACGTTCCTGTGCATCAATTGCTCGACCTGGGGCTCATCGCGGTCGAGGGCACCGTATCCGCTTATGCGCGGCCGGCGTAGAAAGTCCTCTACTCTGTTTTTCTCTTTTCTTCTCTCTTGGAATCCTCGATTCAAGAAGCTCGCATCATGCGATGCACGTCGAAGGCCACGCGACCCGCTGCCTGCAGGACACGTTTGTCTACTCACGTTCTCTCCCCCGCCTCCCCCGTTGCTTCCAACTTCCTTTTCTTATTCCCCGAGTGCTCCTTCCTCCTCGATCCACTTCGATCCACTTGTTTCGATGCGCGCACGTTTCTCACTGTCTGCGGTGACATTTACCACTTCAAACGACTCGCTCAGCTGCATCTCTTTCGGAAAAGCGATTATTCCATGCCAACTTTTACACGAACCGTTGCCAACAATTTATCGACCAAAAACCTCTTCGTCGCTGATTTCTGATTACAAAAACTAATTACTGTTATTAATCAAACCGAGAAGTAGGCTAGATTAAGATTTTAAGTAAATAAACAGGTGTTGGGAAGTTATTTATTGCAAAACAAGATTATTAAAGGGTTAACGAAAATTAGAAAATCCCCCCTCCCCTCGTCACCTCTTTTCTTTCTTTCTTTTTCCTTTTTAAATACTCCACGAAGATGAATAAAAGTTTGCGTTAGAAAGTGATAATTTCTTAGATCCTAAATCAGCCACATAATCTCTCACTGTTAACCGAAATCCATCCCATTAATTTCGAGCAATAAAAGAAAACTTGATTTCGGTTCATAAATGTTGGCTGCCAGATAAAATAGCTATTAAAGTTCTATTTGAGGAAAAGTTTTTCTCTTCGCGGCCGTGTACAAAGTGTTACATACCAGACACTTGTTCTACTCGTAGTGCCGGCGCGTCTGATTAGGAAGACGGCGTACTCCACTTTTATGAAGCTTTATAAGAAATGGTGTACAAAGTAATTACTGTGTTTTATGGTGCTGCGGGCATGAATCAATGTCCCCGAGTTTTCACGGCACTGCCGATCTTCCGATCGGCAAGCACTCGCTTATTATGTAAACGACGTGCAACTCGTTGCGGGCACAGTTTTCTCATCCGTTTGCCTTGGTGGTTGCAACGAGGGAGAGATTAAACATCATACATGAAACCCTCGGTATAATTTGAATAAGATCTAATCTGACCGCAGAGTGATCGATCGGCCTGCACCACTTCTGTTTGATCAACCGAGCGATAAATTCGCTTGATCTGTAAAGGCGATGGGAACCAACGTCGTCGTCCTTGGTACCAATTTCCGATCTCGCAGTACACTTTTCCATCTCTCCAGGACCATCATCCTTTCGAGAAATTTGCTCGAACAATTTGCCATTAATCTCCCCTCGCAAATTGTTCCCCCTGATTAATTGTCGGTCAGGCAAATGAGACTTGTTTATAATTCTTACCTCTCCGGAGAGATAAGTTCATTAGCGTTCAACGTTAAATCATAATTATTGTTAAAACGTCTTCATTAAGTTTTGCCGGTGAATTTTTGCTCCGCAGCTCGAAAATAACCTTTGGCGCAATGTTATGGCCTGACGATCGCGGAGGCATAAACATTTTCTCGACTGACTCGAGAGCCGGATCGTGCAGGTAATTAAGTTGTTGCCAGGTGTAAGAGGCTAATTAAGCGAAAGCGTGTGATACGCGTGTGGACAAGTGCGATGCTCTTGCGCACCTACGCGCTCACCGAATTTCCGTAGGTGTCGATAAACTTGTGCTCATGACCGGATCGATCACACAGTCTCCTGTATGTGCACGAGAAATTCTTTTATCTCGGAGCTACCGGGGATTAGATTGCATTTCGATAAGAGATCTAAATAATTATATATAAATATAATTGTATAATTGTATAAATATAGTTATAAATTTTGAAATTTTGCATTTTGTTCCTGGTCTAATTTTCAGTCGATAACAATTTCTGTTTATTTGATAGGATGAAGTTATAAAAACACTGCGACCAAAGTCGTTAGAGCGTTAAGACACTGCTCGGCTGATGGTGCACGACTGTCATTGGCCTCGAAGCGCCTTCTTCCGTCTGCTTCGCACATAACCACCCACTAGAAGATAATAATCATCCCATACAAGAAAGAAAAAAGAAAAAGATAGATAGAGAGAGAGAGAGACAAGAAAGGAGTTTCCCAAGCATAAAGTTGTATCTGAAAATGATATTTTCATCAGCTGTAAAAATGGTATTAAAGTTTTTAGTGGCGTAAGTTGATCTTCGAAAAGTCGGCGCAGTCAGTTATGCACTATTGTTTATGTTGTGTGTCTCTGAGTTGTGGCATTAATATCAAGGAATGTTACATACGAGATAGTCGGGCACAGAGAGGTGCCTACTGTGTGCGTCGTAACAGTTATTGTCATTAAGTTGGGATTGCGCTTTCGCGGTGGTCTAACCATGGTCGTCGTCGGGAACACAACCTGGGCGTGTTTGTCAGGAGTCAATGCTGCTTCCATCGCCATTTGTATGTATACGTTTTTGTTTCGCCGTCTTTGTCCCGCTTGAAGCCGCGCTCCGTTAGCCCGGTAGGACGAATCATCATAATAATTATCATCCTAGCCTAAAGACATGCACGTATGACGCAACTCGGCGTTGCTTGTTACAGTCCTAACAAACGACCGTGACTTTGCAATCGTATCCCCAGCCCAATCGAAGATGTTATGAGTTGTTTTGTGCTCTATTGTCTGATGCCTCGATCGCCGTCTGTTTAAACCAGTCCAGCTCTCGTTTCCATCAAGATAATAAGTTTATTACGTGTACCGATTTTCCGTCTCGATTAGAAAAACAGTTAATTTTCTTAATAGAAAGAGGGAGAGAAAGGGGCTACAACATTTTTGTCGCGTAATTAATTTTGCGCGACAAAAATCGGTTGTTGTACCTTCTCCTCTGATGCGGCAAAAAATGATCCACTTCTGGCCGCCGCGGCAAGATAAATGAAACGCTCGGGCATCAGGGGGAAAGTTTGCACACTCTTTTTTTTCTGATCCCCGCCGCGGGTATTTATGAATGATTTTTTTCCTCAGCGCGACGTGGAAACAGGAAGTCGTGTAGGCCACGTGGAAAAACCGATACTCTTCCGCCGATAAGGATAACGAGCACGCGGCGGCATCGACCTCACGAACTGCCCATACTTAATAAATCACGTTTTGCCCGGACCGATAATCCATTCACGATCAGTGATACCGAACCGATCGAGTATCTTTTGTAATATTTATTATAGATTCTCGGCAAACGCCGTGTTCTAATATGCTCTCGCGACATTCGGGTCGGTCGTCGGCCAATTAACAACTTTCGCAAAATTATAATTCTCGACAATGCTGGTTTTCTCGGCAATTTTTCTTTTTTTCTTGTTTTTTTGTTCCCTGCCCGCAGAAAAATATTTTGGAAAAACTGTTATAATTTATAGGGACGCGGCTACAACAAGCATTTTTTTTTCAACAAAACTAGAAGAAAAATTGTTTCAAATTTATACAACTTCAATAAGAATTTCTAAGTCCTCAAATTAAGTCGTATAAAATTGGTACAATTTTTTCTATATACTGAAAAAAATTGATATAATATTTTTAAAACGACAAGTAGAAACAAATTTTTCTTTTGTTTAAGAATAAATCTCGCAGTTACCGAGAAATTTTTGTTTAGCTTTTCGATTGTTTTTTGTTTTTGCTGAAGTTGGCTATTCTTTTGACAGTTGAAATTTATTATTATTATTATTTTTTTTTTCAAGCAAAATCTGCTTGGTTAAATTAATTGATTTTGCCTGATGTTTGCTTTTTTTTATTTCGATAAAAATTGTTTGAAAGTTAGTCAAAAATTGACATTTTTTTTCGCAGAGTAGTTTACAGGACAACATTAGAAAATTGATTTCTTTAGCATTTTGTATCCTTACAAACTATTGCAATTTTTCCAAAATATTTCTCTGTGTGTGAGAATTGCCGTCGAGATATATATTTTTGCATCGATCACGCGCTCATTGCCAGAAGAAATGCAAACTTATATCAGGCTGCGACTCCTCGGATGGTGGTAAACGAATAATGGCAGGTTTCCACGGTTACGATTAACATTTCACGAAGGGGCGCGCGATTTTTAAAATGGCACCGCTCGCGAGGTCGTCCCGGTCAAATTGCTCACACGCGTCGCCGGACTTTTCTAAAGCCTCGCTAAATCGCACGGCGCTCTTTCTCCCCCTCCGGTTGGGCCATTAATCAATCCTCTGAAATGATTTTAATAACCGCCTGGCGGTAATTTATGCGCCAGTGCAAAACGTGGTCTGGACGACCGAGTTTTTGACCGGCTGCGGTCGCGTCCGAAGTCACGCCGGTTCGGTTCGAGTCCGACGAACATGCAGATGCCGACAAATGACCGAGTCGAAACCAAAGCCGGCCAAAAGGTTAACGGAAATGTTATAAGTAACACGGTTGCGCGAGTTTCGCAATTGTCCAATCAAAGTTCATCGTTTATGATGGCTTGGATGAATGACTCGCGGCTAAGTAGGGGTGGAGATTGCCAGTAGAATTATATGAATTGTAGCGCAGGTTGGGCCATCGTGTAATACACGTTTGGCATTATGTAAGAGGCGCCGCGCGGTTCTGCGAATCGACACATCGATGTCGTGTACAATTCAAGGTCCGCGAAGAAATCGCGAGAGTGAAAAATGTGCGGCGACGAGTACAGTTACTCAGCTATCGTCGCCGCGGTTCAAAGTTCACACCCGAGGACAAACCCGGCAGCGGAAGACAAAGCCAGCCGGAGTGTATACGGGCTCGCTTTATCGTTTCAACGGAGCAACCGAGCGTACCTCCCCTGCACCTGCAAGTCAGGTGCACGATTTCATACCACGCGACCTCTCTCGCGATTCCATTATTTTACAATTTTCTATACAATTTTTTTCCCCGCTCCGTTTGTTTACTTTCCTTTTTTCTTTCATCCTTTTTTCATTCCGCTTGGTTTCCCCTCAGATTGTTCTTATGACTTGATAAATTTGTCAGATCAATTCCAAAGTAGAAAACGTTTGATCTTCTCAGTGGGAAAAATTTGAAATTCATAATGCAAGTTGGTTGAGAAAAAAAAACTGTTGTTGATTAATCTCTGAGAAACTAGTCGTTTTGTGTTTACGAAAAAGGCTCAAAACTTTTCAACGAGAACGCTCGTGTGTTCTTAATATAGCAAAATTTGTCTTATTTAGCAAACAACGATCCGCCTGACGTCTGAATATGATCATAAGTTGGTCAATGCGACTTGCGTCCGTGCCACGTAACTACGAAAATAATCGCCTCGCTAGGAGATTCTAGGTAACGATCGTTCGAAATGTAAACTGCAACTTATGCAGGAGTCCGAGATGATGAATATACGATGTACAACATGGCACTCATAGATGAATATTGTAATCATGTTTTTGTGTCCCCAAATACCAAAATTATACTACACGATTTATCAAGCATACGTGACTTCGAAAATTTCTAACTGAATTTTCATTTTTGTCCATGTTATGGCAAGATGCTGTTTTTATTACAAAAAATTTTACTAAAAAGTTTATCTGTGAATCTCGAAATCTGAGTGATCTTAATTTTGATACGGCGGTGCGTTTAATCCACTTTGTTATTCGTTGGTAATTGGGTTCATTTTTTTATTCAGCGTTTCAATTTATTACATGTAATGTTACGATCGGATTTTATCTGTATTTAAGCGCGATATGTAGTTATTATCTGTCGTATAAACGAGTTTCAGTCTGCGCGACTGCCGCGGCGACTAACCAAGCGGATAATCGCGATGCGCCCAACCAAGTCGATGATGTACCCACGCGTATCGCGGGACTGTTTATGCAAGCTCCCTGTGCGCGGATTTGTTTGCCAGAAAATTATGTAATCGCTTGCGGTGTTGCTTTACGGGGATTACTTATTATTAGCCACGCTTCCAACCACTTTTCTCTACACGTATTATGATGACACCAACGGATTGGCACAGCCATTTTTTTTGCCTGAAACACACAAATTTATCAGTGAGATCAAATGTACATTTTCCTTATCTTTAACTAAAAAGCTGACTTTGAGAACTAGCCATTTTGATTATTTTTGACACATACAAACAACGATTTATACTAAAATATGATTTAAAAATTTTCACACATTGCTTTTGAGAATCACATACAAATTGTAAAATATTAATTTTTTTTTATATTTCTTTCAGACTTTGTAGTCAGTTTAAAAAAATCAAATGATGAAATTTATAAGTTAAATAAGAATATAACAAAATGAGTTAAGTTATGGAAATAGGAATGAAACACTGAAATTAAAAACAAATGTTTATGCAATCGTACAAACATTAAACTCCTTTAAAGTACATAATTTGTTATTTACAAAGAAAACAGATTCATAATTAAAACAAGTGGAAGCATTATGTACTTCCTACTCACTACTCTTTATCATAATTCTATGAGTTACCTTATGACGAACCTCGCACACACACTAATTCATCTACTGATGGTAGAAACGTACACATCAAAAAGCTCGGTAGAGTTTGAATAATTCATAAACACTTTTAGCTACTGGGTTATCAGTATTCGGACTAATGCGATGCTCATTAAACCCCGAAATGAAGTTGTGATAGAAGAGTGAAAGAAGCATAATCGCACGCGTCAAAAACCAAAAGGATGAATTTCTTATTTACGACCCGGTCGAGGTACAACTTCATAGTCGCGTTTTAATGCACTCGCTGGCTCGCCATAATTCCAGACTATAATCGCATAATTAATCGGATAGGTAGCGAACGCAGAACATCGCGCGAGTGTCAATGACTGATTTATATAAATGCCGCGGTTGCACTCTCGCGCTGGGGTACAAGTTCGCTACTTCGTTATGTGTTGATCGCGTCGCTGCGAACGAGATAAGCGGCCTGCTCTTTTTGTTCCCGCGGAAAAATAAAAACGTTCCCATTACCAGTCCGAAGAATGAGCTATGTCTCGCGCGTATCTTATTAGTTATATTCTAATGAGCGCTTGACATCTGCGCTCAACTTTATCGCCAACACGTACCACCGGTCATATTCTCGGCCGATTACGCATTAGCTCGCCAGCGCTCTGTTTTTAACTAACACGTTTGCTCGTTTTACATTACGAGTTGAGGACACTTTTTTCCATGTCCCCTGTCAAAAAGAGTGAATAATTTCTGCCGGCTATCTCACTAATTGATGTTTCACATGATTTCGTAACCGGCGAATTTTGCATAATTTTTGTTTTTGTCTCACAAAACGAAAAAAAAAAAAGAAATAAAATAAAAATAACACAAACGTTTTTGTAGCCGTCACACATCTCTCACGGAAAAACTTACTTATATCAACATATACAAAAAAAATATATTTCAAAATACAGTAAATATATTTCTGACAAAAAGTTATATATGTAATATATATTTTTGAAATTGATAACGGAAATACTGTGGAACATATATTTATTCTATATTTGAGAATACAATTGAAAATATATTTTATACACATTTGAACACTGTAACATTACTAAAAATATGCGGTTGATAAATATATGTGAAAATATTTATAAAATATATTTTCAGCGGCAAAAAATTATAGATATTTAAATTATATATCTTTTTTCCGTGAGGGCACCCACAGGGACGAAAATATATGTAAAAAAAAAGCGAAATTTATATTCTTCATATAAGTAAATTATATTTTTTCGATAAAATTTATATTAATTTTATATTTAATTTATACAACGTATTGCCGCTTTATAAATGATTTATAAGTCACAAATATATTATATATATACAAATATATTTTCACAAAATTAAAAAGTACAAAGTTGTCCTAATGAATCATTTCTTTTTTGTGTTTCAGGTGAGTGTCCGGTGGTCTAACGGATTCATCCGCAATCATTTATACGTGTTTTTGGATAAACAGTGCACAGTAGAGGTTTATAATTTATGGCACAGAGTGCGCTATCATTAATTCATACTTTGTGCGATCATCCGCCTATCGTAGATTTAGGTGCCCGATGTAATCGGCGCGGAATAATAGTGCGATGCACCGAGAGGAGGCTGGTATCTCGAAGGAGCGATAACTCGAATGTAAATGCGCGGTTAGTGTTAAGATAACGATTGCCGGCGATCCGCGAGGTATACTCTCTCAAGGGTAGAAACAATTATTGAGAAATCGTCTGGGTCATTAACCCAGGAGGTCAGTCCGCGTGATTCATTATTACGACAGCCAGACGCGGCAGAGCTCTCGGGCCGCTTAATGCGATTCTAATAGATTCTCTTGTTATGGAGCCGCCCAGTCTCTCGCGGTTGCGGAAAATCCATCACACCTGTTAACAGTTACGTCTGTCCCGTCTGAAAGACTCTGTTATAATTAACGTAAATTTTAATGCCAGTAGTGCTAATTAACGCGCGTCAAATTTTCATCAAACGTCAGGATAATGAATTGCGCTTGATCCATCGTGACGACGTTATTTGCCGGGGATACATACGCAGAGAGAGAGAGAGAGAGAGTGAGAGAAGCGCCGAAGCGGCGTGCCATTTGCGTCTGGGCAAATTGGCGATTGCAAAGGCGTGCGTGTGTGCCTTGATTGAACGTTTCTCGCGCGTTTTGTAACGCTCAATGAGCGGCATATGGACGAACAAATAAAACGTGTATCGGCCGAACGTACAACGCAGGAAGTAATTCCGCGCGTTAAAAGTCGCAATAATTTTCATAACGGGAGTGGCGGTTGTTAGAGGCAGAAACGAGGCTCACGAATATCGCCGGGGCATTAATGGCAAAACGAGCAATTAAAAGCACACGTGCGTGCGCTCTCGGTGTCTGCCCTCCGATTCTGTATCAGCAGCGCCCATGCTAACGCCAAGCGCGCCCGGTGGGTACATATTTTATAACGAAATTTATTTAACAGCTAAATTTAGCGATCAAACGAACGACCCAACTATGCCGGTGCAATTTTGCCATTTTAATGTACTTGTTAATGCGATTTAACTCGCGGCTTTGCTCTCTGAAAGTTGCACATTTCAATCAGTCCGATCTCTTTTCCCTCCTTCGGGTCCGTTGAACGTTTAATTGTCCGGGCGGTGATACCACGAGACCGTTCATTGAAATTCTTCGCTCGTCGTTATTGGAAAATTGAGCGACTCTCGGTATCGACAACTATTCGGTCACAAACATTTTGGGACAATGACAGGCGTGTTTTCGTTCATATGAAGGACAGAAGAGAAATCTTCGCGCCGGGTAAAATGTGTTTTTCGCGGGAAACGATTAATCAGAGATTCGAACCGGTCAGTGCCTTTCACGTGCGTTTACGCGAGTCTATATGTATGCAAGCGCTGCCATATTCGACGACGAGGATCGTCGCGTGGCCGCAAAGTCACGATCATCGCTTTTTATCTGCAGGCAAATTACGGTCTTTCTCAACCGGGTAAAACTGTAGCTCGATCCGGACGTCGGATCGCACCGCGAGATACTCGTTTTGTATGCGGATTTGACAAATATAGCTTCAGCTCCGGAGCGCATCAAAAAGTACCGTTGCGAAAATACAAGTGAAATTGATACATTGTGCAACTATGTTGTAGCTCGGAGGTTTTCCTCAAACCGAGACATAATGAAAAACAAATGAAATTTTTATACCGCGAGACAAGAGGTGGGAAACGAGCGGAATCCACGCGAGTTGACTAACTTTTCTCATCAGGCTGGAAAATAAGCGCCGAGACACAGTTACAAATGTCTCGCGTTTCATTGAAGGCGGCAATTGACAATGACTTTATACGGCAGTTGCAATTGATAATGTTCGGCTGTTAGAAACGAGTATTGGAAGAAACCGCGAGCGTGGAAAAGATCGATTGAAATGTGAACTGTTGGAGTTGGAAATGGGGAAGGAAAAAGTGTGCGACGAGTGACGGTGAGGAAATTGATTGAGTTCCGGTGGGCCGTGGACAAAAAATGTGAGATAAGTGTTATTAACGAGGGCAAAGGCGAGCATGAATAAATCTTGGACATCTCCCCCGTGCATGGAATATTTTACTGCCGCGAGAAGTCAGAGACGGCATCGGGGTTAAAGACATTCCGTTAGAGGAAGTGCGACGCGCTCGCGAGAGCGTTTACGGCGCTAAGAACGTAGGTATATTTGTGCGCGTACGTGTACAGGGTTACAGGCATAAGCCTTCGAATCCTTAACCTCGTGAGATCCTTCCGGTTCTTGTGGCACAGCCACCCACGTGCAAGGCTTGATCTGACTTGCGCGCGTCGCTGCAAACACCGATCCTTTTTATCCCAAACGAGGGATTCAATGCTCTCCCTTTCTCTCTCTCATTCGACCGGCTAGAGGTAAATCCTCGCGCAGTCACGCTGCCGCAGTCGTATATATTCTTTTCATTGTGTGCACGCGCGTATGTGACTCTTGTACGGCGTAGCCCCACGTGTGGTCTTTTGTAATTTTCTTTACTGGTGCAGGACGAACGACACTAAGGATTCTTGAGAATGCCGTGCTGCTACAAAAATCACTGCAACTCATGTTCCAACGTTACCCACGGGCTTTGTCAATAACGCTCGCGTAATGATCCAAAGGTTAACCCGATCCGTGATTTTACATTTCCAACAATTAGCGCCATTCGACACTCATTTTTTTTTCTTGCAGCCGCCTCTTAAACGGCCATTAATCACCCGCTCTTCTTCAACATCCACTCGGTTAAACAGAGAGCTCGCATTTAAAAATGTCTACACCACTTGGCCTTGTTTCTTCGGCTAAATTGTTAGCTGCAATAAATTATGCTCCCGGGCGCTCTTTGTGTGCTGACTTTACGGATTCTAATTAATCTTAATTTTCTTATCGAGTGTGAAATTTGTTTTGTGAAAAACAAACTTGAATAAGGAGGAGAATAATCGGGTATCACTGTTTAACGTCATAATTATCATGGAAAATTTATGCCCCTCGTATATCATCTTGGCGCGTACAATCAAACGATTGTTTGGTTTTTGTATTGGAATTGTAACGTACCCCCCTCTCTCCTTATCTGCATGGCGATCATAATTTCACACCGTCCAAAGAGACTGTCGGATTCCCACGGGCCGCAGACCCTTTTTCGGAGACTGCCGACAACGTTCTATGCTGCGCTCGGAAGCTCGTAAATTTCAACTTTATTGAATGGACGATCGGCCGATTTCTCTAAATTGCTTTATCAATTTGGCCGAATTCGATAGCCGGCTTCTCTTCTCTTATTATAATCTTTCGACGCACTTTTCGTTCGGCCAATCATCCGACGAAAACAGGCGCAAACTTAATGAACATTCGATGAGGCTTTTTATTTTCAGTTATCGATTCGAGACCGTTCGATTTCTCAAACTTAATTCCTCAACGACGTAACGACACGGGCGGGGGGTATTTCCTCCGTTGCGCTTAATGACTTCATTGATACTGTTCATTTCCGGCTCGTTCGTTGAAAATAAGCCATTTTGAAAAAAGGAAGAACAAAAAAAAAAATGGGAACGTAATAAGTGAGAAGAGGGGCCGATAAGCTCCGAGCGTACTCGTTGCAAACAATTACGTTAGCTTGTATAAAAGAGTGCAATTATCCAGCCAGACGTTCAAATTGTATCGCATCTTACGAAACACACTCTCACGTGGGTTCGATAAAATCGAATGCGATTAAAATATTGAAGCGACCGGATTTTCTCCCCGGGATCTTTTCTAGAACAAAACCCAATTTCGTTCATGATGCATTCATTCTGAAAAATTTGCATCTGAAACCGCACTCTACAGGGACCGTAAAGCAAATTAATTGGTAATTGTGTAATAATTACAGAGGGAGTCATAAATATTTATCAGCTCTCCTCTCCGACTTTCGTTATTCGCGGCAGGTCTTTTGTACGAATCGCGATTACAGTCATTCATTAGAGCGTTTACGCGTTCATTCGCTCCTGTTTTTCTGTCCTTTTTTTATTTCTTCCTCGCGGCATCTGGAGGCTCTGCACGCATCCAGCATTTCTGGTTAGCGAGGCTCATCAAGGAAGTCACTTGGGCATTAGCCAAGGCAGATTTGCATCCCTCGGTTGTGTGTGCGAGCGACGTAAAATAAAATCCAAATGTTATCGCGTACCGAGACCAGATTGCTGGCCTTCCCAACGTTTATATTACGACACGCGGACAAATGTAACATCTCATTTAAAATGAAGGTGCAGAGGCAGAGAGCACAGGTGACGCTTTTCTGACACCTGACAACTCAATTTGCATTCCCCTTTCCGGCGCCGGATTTTTCGATGTTATTACAAAGATAACTTTGGGTGTACTCATTTGAATTTCATTTTTGCAGCTTGTGTTTTTTTTTGTTATCGTTCATCCAATGAACAATGATTTGTAGGGAGAGAATGAAAAACAAAAAGTCGGTTGTACCTGAACAAACGAACCATTTGGAAGAATCATCTTCGTACATAACTAGACCTCTGACTTTTGGATGACATCTTAGAATTATGGCGACACATGACATCACAAACAACAAAGGACCGGCTGAGGGGAACATCGGATTATATTGTCATTTTGATTTTCTGCTCGCAATGACTTGGAGCTAATCGGACAATGGTGTTTACTGGCCCCGTTTGAACGGACAAGAGCTTATAGCAATCGTTTTGATTCCGCGTGCATAAGCAAGCTCTTACTCGCATCATCACGTGGCATCTTATACGTGCATGTTACTTGGCATTCGAGCACTCTCGTTACATATGTAATTTGTTATTACACGTTCTGCCGTCTGGGATTCAAACTTCAGGGTGGCGGTTGTTCGAGTATCCGCTGTGGCGATGAAAGCGGTTTCATTATTCATCGGTTTAAGATGATCGTGACGAAAAAAATGTATCAAAACGTATTGAATTTAATACCCCCTCGGTGCATCGGAATGCATTTCACTTACATATTTATACTGAAGATTGTATTTCAAATACAAACACCAATTTTTTATCGTTTGCCACCGAAGGTATTTTCTGATTTCTCTGAATCACAGTTATTGATCAAATTTGAATAACGGATGTATAATTGAAGTTTCAATTTTTTTTTTATACATTTTGTATTACAATTTTTTTTTTTCGAATTAAAATAAATGGAATTGGATAAGGAAAGTTGTCAGCGGGACATTTCTTTGTTTTTAGTTTTATTATTATTATTATACTTACAGGAATTAGTAGGTTGCGGTAAGAATAGAATTTTAAGTACAAAAAATAAGGCTGCAGTGTATACATCACGTAATGTCGTTGACGCAGCTGAGGAAATGCAAGTCGGTACTTTGTAGGCAGATCCGTGGTGAATGAAGGAGACAAACCCGGAACAGGGCGCACGCGATGCAGGTCGTACGCTTCTCGTGCATAATAATTTGCGGGACCATTCGTGTGCGCGTCCCCAGCACGCAATAAATATAGCAGTAACGGCACCTGCACAAAAAATGTCAATCAAATAAAAAGTATTGTTAATGACCGTGCGGTGTAAAAGCTACAGAAGATGTCCCCGCACCTTGGGGCTGCGAAGAAAAACAGCCTTGCCTTAACGTCAAACGTCATTTTCGAAACGGATGCGTACGCTCGCGTGATTTAATGAGATCGTTATACACCGAGTTGCTGATGTTTCAAGTGTATAGATCAAACGGCTATTTATATTAGTGAATTCAATTTGATGACAGATATAAAAATGTTAATGGTCCTGCGAGCAAAACTTTTTTCTCTTAATCAATATTAAAGTTATTCAAGATAATGACCAGTTATTTATCGATACTCATGCTTATAATGAGTGTTACTAAACATTTTTTCCCATTACCATGAATTTAATTTATTTAATTAATATAATCAGTTTGTAATTCGCGGCAGCCTGGGTGACTCGGGATAAAAAAAATTGGATTTCAATGAGAAGAAAATGAGAATGACGTTTTTTTGCACAAAATCAATAGCCCGTTTCGTTTATTTGAAAGTTTGGCATTCAAGTTCAATTGCACCATCAAATTGTCAATAGCGTAACTTTCTCGACCACGAGCGCAGGCCTGTATTATTGCGCTAGTTATCGGCCGGATCATGCTGAGCTTTGATTTTGGCATCAATGCAGGCGCGTAACAATTCTCAGGACGTGAATAGCCCCTTACATTAATTACTCTTTCTCGAAACAAGCCGGAGAAATTATAGAACGTTGTAACCTTTCTGATTATGTGTAAAATATGTACGTCTGATGGTACAATGTTTCACTTGACGTGAAAAGTTTTATTATTTAAATTGTTTAATTATGACAGTCGTTGAGAATCAACAGTCATGCAAAATTGAAAGTTCAAAGTAATTGATTGCTTGAAAGAAAAATTGAAAAACAAAAAGAACATGGAGAAAAAAAAATTATATCAAAATTTACTGAACTGTACAGTATATGGGGAACAAATCTAAAATTCGGGAAAAATGTTAAAATTGATATTAGTTAATTAATGAAGTAATTTTTTTTAGTTTAAAAAATTTTAACTATTTTTAGTTTAGTAATTTTTATCTATAAATTTCCATTTAAATTTTCATCTATAAATTATAATATTTGATAGAATTTTTTTTCTCAGTGAATATTTCTAAAGGCTGAAAAAATCATTGCCAAAATTTTGTAATCCGATACCCTTTTTTCAAATTTGGTTTTTCCAATAAATGATGTTAATTTTTTTTCAACCAGTCTCGGTAACCCGATACAATTAAAGCAGTAACACTTTCTAGTATTTAATTTCGAACACAGGATCGCGTTGATGGATCGACGTTCACGGCCATGGAAAGCTCCCGGTCAAGAAGTGTGCATGCGCAAAATTGTCGGTTATCGAAGATGCATGATTGCAAGAATAAAAAAGGTGCCAAAGAAATTGCACGCGATTCGTACAAACTAAATGCCGTCACGTGAAATCGCTCTTTCAATATTCTAATAAATTGATCTAACTACTTTGTTATTACTGCCCGAGCGTTGCCCCATGTTACTCGATACTTTCTTGTCCTGCAATTTTAATAGCTCAACGGTAAAATGTCGGTTCGAATTCCAACCGGGCAACAACTGGCGTGATTTTTTATACGCAGCCTCGCTTCAAAAAGAATGTTACAAATTAATAGCAATCATCCCAAAAACTGGTCGTTAGAACGTCGAGATCGGATATGAAACGGGGATCGAATTTTTTTGCCGTCCGTCCCGCGGTCACCTGTTGTTTCGCGACGAAAAACGCGTTCTGTTTTGTGGGAACCGCGATACACATTACTTCGCATATCATTCAAATTATTTTTTTGACGTTGCAAAGCGAACGATAATGCGCGCGGAAAATTGGAACCTCCGGGGCACTTTTGTGCTGGCATTAGGTGCTATCTGGCTATTCATCTAGTCCATTTTCTGGTCGCCATTTTGGGCTCGTCGAAAACAACCGCTCGAATCATGCGCGAGGTATAAAATTATACACATTCGGTGAAATCGATCGACCAATCAATTATTTATTAATTCCACTACCACTTTTTTTTATCGTAACTGTAATGAGGTATTGTATGCAGCTTTTTTTCCAGCCCTCCCTCTGCTATTTCAAAGAGTATACACAAGTTGCAATTTCGCTTGCGCAACTTTTGCCAAAAGGGATCTGGTATTCATGAGTTTGAGTGTGCTCAAGCGGTATTTGTCTTAATTTTCGGGCGCGACCAATTGCGTTATAAATGATTGATTCTGTTTGTTATTAATTTGTCTGTTGGTCGATGGCATTACGAGTTAATTTGCGAGGCATGAACTTGTGTGTCGCAGAACTTATGGCAGACCGGTTGTCTAATCAGAAGCAGGATGCGTCGAACTAGGGGCGAGCTGATGTTCATTAAGAAAGAAGCCGATAGAGTCATTGATCGACAGTTGGCTGGTTAAGCCAACGGGCCTTATTAACTTGCTATATTTAGTTGTGCCAAGCTCTTAGCTCAGTTGTGCTTGTCAGACCCTTGCCATCAGTTACGTAACTTTTATATTTTTAATGTACGCATTTAAAAAAAAAGCAAAAGAAATAGTCAAACATTTTTTTCCAACCGATATATTTTATCGACACATAAATTACAAAGGTACAAAACGAAACTCGGAAACTTTTTCTGAACGGAGAATAAAAAGAATGCATTAATTATTATGGTAAAAAATTTTGAGAGCCAAAATGAAACTATGTATACAATTTCAACTTCCGTCTCGCGCTTGATTTATTAAACAGTGAAATCAATGAGTTTGGTTATAATACAGAATGAGAGAAAGTTTGGTACAATAGTTCAAAATGTTTGCATTTTTATCACTTGGTATATATATAAAACAAATAATTGTCTTCATTATATCGATTTATTAATAACCATTTGTGGACGAAAACAACGGTTATTGCTAATATTGAGAATTACATTTGAAAGCAAAATTGATAAAGGAAAGTTACTTCCTTGATCCCGGTAGATCTCATCTTCAGGATCGCCGCGAAAGTTTCGCAATGCCCCATTATCTGATGTGACATTTCATGAAAATATGACAGCACTCGTTATTTATCGAAACGCTACTCCTCCGGCGCGCTCGCTTTGCGCTGTATAATTGTTGTTCTCACGACACGTTAATTGTCATGATCTTTATCCACGCCGGGACTGCCAGTTTGCGACCCGCCTAGCTCTCTCGGCGTTTTAATATTCTCAATTCGTGCGGACAAAATTGAAAAAAAAAAAAAAAAAAAACAAAATTTTGTCGCGCACGTTTGATGTAAATTAAGCCCGAGAAATCATAAGCAGTAAACAAATCAAAGATGAAATTTAATTATCAATGAATTTCATTCGGACGGAGATAAAGATTAGAAAATTATTATAGCAGATCGGAGAGCGGAGTTGTCGAGGATATTAAAACGTAAAGATAAGGCTTGAGGACGAAGTCGTATTCAGGAATCTCGATAAGCACGATTGGCTTAATCCTCGTTGACGATCGGACGATGCACACGCGAATGCGGAACGGGACTCGCGGACTTATTATGACTCCCGCGGTGGCAAACGCGACTCGTAATTCATGAGCTCGAGCTTGTGCCGCTGCGTATTGGTTATATACCGGTGCGCGCAACCAGAGACGCTCGCGCAGATGCCGCGATAATGAATTGCATTACCGCCTTAAAGGAGGCTCCTCCATTTTTTACGCCACGCCGCGCAGCGGATCGCAGTCCGGCTTTTATAGTCCCGGGAATCCATCTTTACACAATTTCATTTCTCTGCCGCCTCTAATGCACTCCGCTTGATGACGCCGAACAAAAAAATAAAATAAAACTAAATTGTCACACGCGCGCGCTCTCTCCCTTGTTATTTAACGTTTTCCGCTATTTATTTTCACGATCAACACAATTCTCGCGCTGAATTTTGGATTTAATTGACAACGCATTGAATTCTGTTATGGATAAGGATGAAAATTAAGCTAACGGGAGAATTGTTTATTTCCCCTAGAGTATGTTTCTTCGGCACTTGATTTATGATTTTTCAGCCGCTTCAATTGCATGGTAAAGTTACATAAATTACCAGACGTATGAATGGTCATTTTACTTTCTCAGTCTTCACTTGTGACCCTAGTGACTTCACTCGGCACCTACACTTCCGCTTCACGCATTAGCTTGTAAAACTCGGTAGAACGTTCCGTTTTCCTATTATTGTCATTATTAGCTTCTTCGCTTACCTGAGAACGGACAATACTTTTCCATACCGGAATACCGCACGCTTTTTCAACGTTTTCCTATTCCGACGTTCGTTATTTTCATATTCAATGGAATGTTGACAAAACAGTTAACGAAGAAATTGTATCGTCAATTTCGAGCTAATAATGTTAATTGAACAAATTGGATAAAACATCAAATCGTAAATGAATCGGACATTTTATTTCCACTGTTAAGTACCTGTTTTGCAAAACAAAGTAGCAATTCAGATGTCTGGTATATAATCAGGTAGATATTTGGAATGATATCTTAATTTTGTATATTATTCTGATAAAATTCAATGAAATTTGAAATGAAGAAAAATGGTGACTAGAAAACTTAAGAGGCTAAAAAAGAATTGAGAATGCGCATCATAAGAATTAACCAAGACAGCTTTGCCAAGTGGTGAAAGAGTCCAGTGAATTCATTCCAGTTTACCACACCACGACATCCGTCTAATCTCATAAACCTCATGCTTTATTTACCCTGCGCACTTATCTCTAACACACGACCGGCCGCAAAAAATCACCCGTAAATATCTAATAACCGACACCGCAGAGTCAGCATTTATCATAACATCGCAAAGTTATTACAATAATTCAGAAACGAACTTATTTAACGGTACTTTTATCGGAAAATGACATTGGTATGGGGATGCAATATTTCTTTTAATTTAGGTGTCATTAATTGAATAATTCTTACGAGAAAAAAATTTTAAATTACAAAATTTCTAAAACTGCCATTTTCATACCATATTTTCCATATTTTAATTTCATATTTCAATTAAAAATATTCAAATTAGCCGAAACGTAAAATAATTGTATTAAACAATTTTATTTAATAGAATAGAACTGTGTAAAAAAGTTATTCCAAAATTTGGCAAATTATTTAACAGTTTTTCAATTTGAAAACAAATTCCTTATGGGTATGCAATTTACTTTTCAAATTTTTAAAGGGCTTCAAATATGTGCAGTTACTGCACATATTAGCTACTCATTATACTTACGTCCATTTACGAAACGAACAGCAACTGTAAGCGGAAACGAACTGCGTCGGAGGAATCCTGCGACTGGATCAAAAACGGACTACGATTTTTAGTCGCATTCGATTTTACCGTTTTCTATTGTACGTTCCAAAGATTAGTCTAATGGCGGCTTTTAGTAAAGGACAAAAGTTGCTTTTAATCTGCATTTTAAAATAGCATATAAGAAGCTTGTTCACGCCACACGTTTCCATCCAGGTGTAAAGAATGCATCGTCTTTCGTGTCGAACACGAAGGGGTAGCTAGACCCACCTCTTCCTGCTGCATTCTCACGATTAGATTTTTCTCACTTTTTCGTAAAAATGCCCAATTACTTCACAATGAAAACATACTTCTTTATCGGGGCAAAACCTGTTTAGAATTTATTCCCCCGGTAAATGTTGCGATTTCTTTCACCGCAATTTCGTCCACTGGGAAAGTTCGTAAATATTTGTTATGAAATTTTAATAAAAAAAATTATCACTGGTGTCGTTACGAAATTTTTGATATTAAAAAGTGAAAAGTCTCAGGGAAGAGATGAAAAGATTAAAAAGTCAAAGCAGTAGCTAATGAGAACGAAAGCTTGGTCTGATATAAATAATTAAACACCAAAAGCATAGCGTGTGAATTGTGAAAACATTTGTACCTTTATTGTCGTAAAGAAGGAGCAAAATTTCGTTTAGGCTTAAAAATGGACAACGGACATGGGAAGGAAGTGTTTTCGCGGAACATTTACGATGGACCAGATAAGATGCGGCTTCTCGTCACCAGATGGCTCATTAGCGGTAAACGTGTTGCACTCGACTTGATACTCGGGCTGTAAACGCGCGACGTCCTTTCACCGTAATGATTTATTAAAATACCCGGTTTCGTTTAAGAAAAGACTCTCGCCACGGTATGAATTTCCGAACCGCGCCCAGGCTTCTCGATTTCGTCGCGCAATTCGTTTCGGGTTGCCGTTCGGTGCGTTACATCGCTCACATATTGATTATGATTTATTTTAATTCACTCGCACAATTCCTCCTCTCCGCCACTTATTTTTTTCTCCTCGCATTATCAAACATGAAAATATATCAGTTTCAGCTATCGCACTTTCTTGTTCTGCATCAAGATCAAAGTGTCATTAGAATGTTGCACAATGTCGATTGTTTCGTGGCAAATTCAATTAATAAAAGCAAGCCGATTTTATTTAACAGGTTGAGAATGAAGTGATTCGAAAAAAAAAAAAAATGAAATCATGCGATCGTAACTGCGGGATAGAGATAATGCGAAAAGAAAAATAAATGAGAGCGGAGTAATGACGTGCGTAGCGTCGCAATCACTTTTGTCAGATCGATTTTACAAGCACTCAACAATATCTGATGAAAGTGGGGCCCCAACTCGGTCGGCGCCATGCTGCAAAGAAACGCGCGGATTCCGCGCCGCTCAACAAAAAGCGTGCTTTCGAGAACGCACGCGGTCGATCAAATTAATCAGCGTGACACAAGTACGCCTCACCATCTGCAGGCCTGCTCTTTCAGGTGTTACTCGATTCATTAACACACCATTTATCGTGTCACCACATTCGTTCGAATTTGTCGCGCACTCTGCCTTTAAGCTTTTTCGGCTCGCCAAGATAAACGTTGTGCAATCTTTTATTGATGACATCCGGAGAAAACTAATTTTCTGAAACATTTTTATTCAAACCGATTGCAATATGGTTTTATCCTTTGTGGTTTTTAATCGTTGTTACAGAGTTTATTTGTCTGATCTCGTTTCACGCTTCAGCTTCTTTTTCATCGTTTTCTCTTATTCAGTTCACTTGTTATTTATTTTTTCCGTCGTATTAATAGAAAATTTAATTCCACATGTATTATTAATTCATAAGATTATATTTTACATTTCATATTTCATGAAGAGAATATTATACAAGCCTGTTATAATTGTGAGAGTCTCAAAGTAGATCGTTTTTACAGTTTGCAATTAGTACAGCACGATTATTTAAATTTTGTACAGGCCGAACGTTATTGGTAGATTGTCCTTCAAGTCCAATTGTCCACAACATTCGCAACTAGAATGATAAAAAATCAAATGTACATTTGAAATAAATCAGAATCATTCATAAAATTTGAGAAAACGATATTAAAAACAGATTGATAATTAATTTTGATAATTACAGTTTTAGTTGCTATTGGAAGTGAATTAGTTTTCAGTAACCATTTGACATTTTCATAACAGGGTGGAATGGTAAAAGATCCTTCATAAAAGTAATATACATGTCCGTATGTAAGACCAACTTCGTCCAAAGATATTGGTTCGATGGTAGTTATACTTTTTGGTTTACGAATTTTAGGTATTCCATTGATAAGTGAGTGAAAAGTCGCATTCCTTTTGGGATCTTCCTATAAACAACTTTCATTTTAATTCACCTTTGAAAAGACCCTTCGAGAAATCAGTTAATAAGTATCACTTGTCTTTACTTCGTAACGTAAACTTATAATCAAAATTCCATCATCATGTTGGACGGCCTCAGATAGGTTTGAATATTTAGAATTTATATGCCAAGCTTGTCCTTCTACTGCTGCACTGCATTTAAATGTTTGCTAACAATTGGTTTATTCTGTTTATATATTATCGTCGTTGATTTGTTTTTTGAATACTTGCCCTTTTCCATTATACTTGTGTTCGGTGCCATTAGTTGGTCCTTCACCCCAATGGAAAATAAACCTGAAAAATGTATAAGTGCCACTGACCATATCAGTACTTGCAATAATTCTTGGATGATCAATAGACGACCAATGACCTGATATCGAAACTGAAAAATTTACCACATTAGTTTTAAGAAAGTGGATTCATAATTTAGTATTAATTACCAGTATTCCCATCGTTTTGAAGCAACATTGATTGAGCTTTCTTGGAATAACCATGATATATGAGAGATCTGCAAGCTACAGAACTCACGGACAATGTTCGTTCTATGTTTATTGGTGATTGCATTTTTCCAGTTTGACACAAACCACCCCAAGAACTGGTATTGATATAATTGAAACTCAATCCTGAAATTGTTATCAAAATGTTAATTACAATTTTTTTATAAACAGGCAAACAAATCAATTACCTGGTCCAATTTGAATCATCATGAGAAAAATTGAATTTTTCAGAACGGAAAATAACATGGCTACCTTTTTTATATTTTTCTAACTTTGTGTCAACAGTTGACTATACTGAACGAATTATTTGTTCTATTTCCACTTATGTAATCAACATAACATTTCCTTGTCAGATATTTTTAATTACTTTGTCATTTGTTATCACCTGATGTAACACAGAAATAATAAAATATTTTGTTATTTTGTTATGTCATTATAATTGCTTTATCATATTACAAATGCAACGAAATACTACAATTAAGATGGTTAAATAGAAATTGCATATACAAATCAACAGAAATTGTGGGAAAGAGGTTTTTCAATATTCTGCCTATGACTTTTGGTTTGAAAAATAATGAACACCAAACTACCATTTTCATAGCTGTAAATGAACTGCGTTTAATTGCTACACAACGTAAGCGCAATCATAAATCGCTTTGATAATAATGATTATGTCATTTGGTACAACTGTCGCTGATTACTATTATTCGCTAGCGCATGGTTTAAGTGCGCACGCGCGGTTTAGCGAGCGCAATGCCTAATTGTTTTTGTAGCGTGGGCGCAAGAATATAAGCCTCTACGCGATGTCGGAAAGGTGCAACAACCGTGCGAAAAAAATCGAGCGTGCCTGTTAACGCACAAGGTGAAACGATTTTTCCCGTTTCATCGCAACTTGTACTATTCAAATAACCGTGACTCGGACAAAAATCATAATTGATTGTGACACTAGTTTCACGCGCTGACTAATTATTGATTTAACAAAAATCGGTAATTGATTTGCGCGAGATAAGCGTGCGATGAATTTATGACCGGCAACAAGGCGCTATTGCTAATGCAGTTCATTGTACCTATCTAAAAATATATCATTCCCAGCAGAATTGAAAAACGTCACACGGCGTAATTAATGAGTCCAATTGGAATTCATACAAGTTTTCATTACCAACACGTCATTCGCCTGAAATTTCAATTTTTTTTTTCCAGCCGCACGTTTATTTTACTATTTTTGATGTTCGTTGTTTTGTTTTATCTTCCACCTATGGGGCTGTCATTTTGAAAAGCATGAAAAACTGTTCATCAAACGAACAAATTGTTATTGAGTGACAAAAATGCACTTAAGGTCGTTGGATAAATGGCTTTTTGAAATGGAAATTAATATTTGAAAGAAAGTTTAATCTGAACGTACATACAGGATCATTGATTTTGTGAGTGAAAAAAAAGTTTACACATAATTATCTATATCCTTTCATAAGCATTCAGCATCATTGAATCGCGCGATATTAATTAGATGATATACTCTTTGAAATTAAACGCCGGCATTCTTAATACGCGAAGCTGAACCAGTCGAGCATAGTATTCGATCACTTAAAATCTCGCTTTGCATTTAAATAACGCAATTCGGATTCGATTAAATTCCAACCGCATTCCTATCCGCACGGCTCCGCACGGCAGCTTGCGAGTTTGTCCAATCCAAACATCAGTGTTTCGAGTCAAGATAAAAGTGCGTGTTTAATTAATTCGTTACGATGTTGTCGTCGTATCCGTATCAGGCCACGAAGGTCCGATCTGCTTCTGACGCAAAACGGTTCAAACTGTGTTATTAAAGTTGACCGTCGATAAAACTTATTAAGAAATTTCCTCTGGATGGGTGTATTTATTGAATTTATCTCAGTTGCTGTTAAGTCACAGTTTAATTGAAGTCAATCTCGTGGGGCAATTTTATTAATACCAAAGTTTCTTATTAAATTATCATCCTTTTTAAAAGAAAAAACTTTATTTCAGAAGCATGCCAGATTTTAATGAATGTTATTCGAGTTTAATGACTGGTTATGATCATAATTGCACTGATATCCTAAAAGGAACAACAAAAGCCAGCTTGCGATTCTTTGAAATGAGGTTTTATCAGCATGACCAAAAAAGTGTATCACGTATTAACAATTTGGTCTGTTTTTGGTTGCAGGGAAACGAGTTTATAGTACCATCAGGTTGGCCCCTGACATTAGGCACCGGCGGTCTGGTTTTACATCTGGGCGAGCTCGAGGCATCGGCCCTACGCCTTGGGGAATGTTACCTCTGCGTTCGCAGCGCAGCTGCAACTGCAACTGCAATCGCGACCGCTTTGACCGTGAAGACCGCTGACAGCATCGAGAAAGATACCGTCGAGGTGAGTCACACTCGCGTTGCACTTCTCTCCGCTTCACTGTTTACAATTGTCCCACCAAGCGCTTCTACTTTACGTCACTTCCGCGAGCATTACCAGCCATCGATCGGCGCGTCCCACCCGCTAGACCGGAACACCCGTTCCAACGGTTCATAAACGCATCTTTTTCCAATTCAAATCGACAGTCGAATCTTCTCAAAATTGTCGTTCCTGAGAATTGTCAGAGAGAAATTTCGATCGTTGATTACGCGAGTCGTCTTAATCGGAATGCCCGATTGGAAAGGAGAGGTGAAAAAATGTAGCGCGAGGAAGCAGCTCAAAGACCCCGAGGCCTGTTTTCTGGGAGGTCCAAGATTAAACGTTCAGTTTAACTTGCAAATGATGCAGCCACTTGGCAATTATTTTTATTCGCCGACTAAAGTTATAATCGGGCGATACCAATCGAACGAGAATTTTTATTAATGCGAGACAAAATGTCAAAAAATTGAGTCTGCGAGAAAAATATATCAATGCCGCGCGGTATTAAGGTTAATCGACATTGATCGTTGCCGCGGAAATGTTTATATTTCAACCGAGAGAATGTGTGCAATTTTTTTTGCTCCGCTCGAGTAATTGACGTCTGTTGATTTATTGATCGTTGCTATTATTTTATTATTCGATCGTTTTCCTTTTTTTCTCTCTCTCGTACTGTAATAATAGAATGTATCAATTACTGTTTAAGATGTATGTTTTATTCATGAGTTCTCACATACATAATCCAAAACTAGACACTTTCAGTCATGATATTGTTAGTGCACGTGTGACTCCAAATTCAATAGCCGATCGCAGAACGTTATGAAAATATTATCATTATCAGAACGTTATGTAATTTTAATTTTTATACCCGTTGACTTGTACCATTAATATGTTTCAAACGAAAAATTGATTTATAAAGTTCTAAAAATTAATGATGCAAAATTGTCTTCGAAAACTACTCAGTCGTAACTAATGGCTCAAATCTATTTTTCATAATTGCAATAAATTATTAACATTTAATTGCCAAAGATCTTATCTCTGAAACTCGCATATCAGATAGAGATACTACTTCATCCTCGGCCAGCGGTGTGGCTTAATTTATAAATAAATAAATTGTCTTGTTTATTCTGAGTGATGAAACAAGTTAGCGCGCCGTCGTCGATGGTCTTATCAGCTGCACAGCATACTGAAATAGAAAATATTGGCGGTGAAACAAAAAAAAGGAATACCTCCTAGGAAGACCCACATGTCTCCCGTAGATTAATTATATTTAAGAATGTACTGTTACGACGAACGATTACGTTTTATGAATTAATCAATCGCGGGGAGTGCAGAAAACTAGCTCCGTTAATGAACAAGAAAGACACACTTCTCGCCAATTGAAACTGTAAGGAACGTTTGATTTTGATGTTAAATTTTTTGCAGGTCGCCCTCGTGTGGCGAGCATCGTCGATGCGGACCGTAGGGTTTCTCGGTTGGGACCGGGAGGACGAGTTGATGGACTGGCGGGACCCGTCAAACAAGGTGGCGTCCGCGTCCTCGTCGTCGAATTCCCACAGCGACAGTTCAGGAAGTTTCAAGTGGTGTCGCCGTCGCAGGTCGCGGGAGGAACCGCGCGGTCCCAGGTCACGTGAAAACAGCCACGACAAACTCAAACGCCACGAGAGCAAGTCGTCGGAGCGCCTGCAGTTGTCGCGAGCCGCGGAGGTTCCCGACGACGATTCCAAGTACAAACGATTCGTCGTCAAGTCGAGGTCATCGTCGAGCGTCACCGACGTTTGGAAACGATCAGAGTCCAAGTGTGAGGAACGCAGGTCAACGAGCACCAGTCGGTGCTCTAAGAAGTCTAGTCTTGAAGTTGAACAGGAAGAGGAGAAAGAGGTGAAAAACGACGACGGAAAAGTGAAAAACGTCGCGTCACCGACGACCATGGAGAAGTGGAGAGAAGCTGCCAGGTGAGTTCCCAGCTATTCATTGTTTAATTGGAATTTATCAGCCTATTTCCAGATTGTTAAGTTTGAGCTTCACTACATAAAGAATTTCATTTTCGCACGTTAAGAACAATTAAAAATCATTTAGAAATAACTAATTGTTCTCTTTCTCGTGCAAATTGACTGTGAATCAAAAGTGTCAGTCATCTTCAAAGGGATCATCTAAATCTCCAACGGTATTTTTAAACATTCTTTGGAATTCGTCTAATTTTAATTTATAATTCATATATCGTCATCATTTATATAGTCACATAAAAAATTTAAGACGAATGTAAATACAAACTTATTTCTGTCATAATAACAAAAATAAGAATGATATCAGACTATCAATTCAATAAAATTTACTTATAATATATAGTGAAATTGTAAAATAGTAAAAAAAGTGTATCTCTGAAAGACTTCGCCCGGTGCGCATTGAAAATTCGTACACACAATTGGGTCGATTTCGCAGCCTTGCCAATTTTTCTCAGAGCAGATCTGATCACGACCTATAAGTGTACAAAATTTCAAGTTGATTCAACTCTCGGAACATTACCAAAAACTAAGTGCAAGCGTTTTTCAGACGCAGTTTGCCCGGTGCATATTTAAAATTCGTATAAAAAAGTGAATTCCTTTTTCTCCGTGTACAATTTAGCAGTTTTGATATAAAGACAAAAGACCATTGGCACTTTTAATAAAATATGTTGTTCCAATTCAGTGAATCTAATATGTGATTTCTTTTATTGTTATAGATGCGACACGAGATGTAAAATATTGGGTGCGGAAGATCTAAAGAGTCCAGCTTGTCTGGAGAATGTTGTATGCGAGGTGACGCGCACCTCGCGTGAAACGTCAACGGAGAGGTCAGAGGTCGTGCCGCATCCAGACCAAGTGACGGACGACGAGCTGCCGGCCTACATCGGCACGCTCCTCGTCACTGTCGAGCGAAAAATCGAGCGCGTATCGCTCGACGACCTCACCTTCCCTTGCATCGTGTGCAGAAACATCGACATAGATGATCCCCTGCTTGGTTGCAAGTGCGCAGGAGAAAGCTGCGAATGTGGTACGGAATCCTGCGCTTGCCTCGCCAATGCCGAGAGCAAACTCGAAGAAGCGGCGAGAAGCTTCGAAGTCCCGGGCATCAAACACATCGACAGCGATGACGAGGAAGAAGTCAGAATGGCATTCGGTAAGTCATTTCGTTTTCTCTTGTCATATTATCACGTGACGGCTTCGTGATGTATTTCGTACATTTTTTCGTCGGAAATGAAAGTACCGATAACACAGTTTGTGAAACTGTGCAGCTTCTTCGTTGATTACCAAGTTATCGTTCAATGTAAATAACACCACTAACTCAGCAAGAGCTGCGCCGATGGCTGAGAACGATTCCCCGAACAATGCAACACAATATGCAATCATTCGTGATGGCTTTTTGTTTGTTCGACGAAAAAGTATTTTGTTACCACAGTGTCCATTGCTTACTTATCTAATCGGCCGACTGTTTAATTACTCGTGAACTTTGTTAAGAGTGTGACCCCGCGGAACAAACGTCTGTCGTCATAATTATTCATTTGTGCTTCGATTCCCGGTATACTTTCATTGATAACTCGGTGCAGCCAGTGTGTTAATAAATACCGAGAACCGATAGCGAATCTGTCGGGTTGGACAACGCAGCCGGCTGTTTTGCCTAGAACGGAAATCGTTACGCGTCTGAACTCGGCCCGTTACGTTGCATTTTCCCGTGACAAAATGCGCGATCACGCATTATCGCATCCGCGCTAATGGAAGTTGGAAAAGCCTGGCAGAGCGTGCTCGTAAATATGCTTTTTGCGTCGGGGGTTATCGCCGTCGAATGGCATTTTGCAAAGACGCGATTACGCGTGGAATTCGAGCAGGAGAAGTTACGATTCGAACGGTCTTATGCATCGCGTTCCCAGCTCGTAAACCACAGCCGGAATCGTTACTGACCGATGACTTTATTGTTCGCGTGGGCTATCGCGTTTCTCTCGGTTCATGTCCGCGCGTAATACGAGTGGGCATGCCGAGTTGATCTCAACCGCGACTATGAATGAATGCTATGAATGAAGCCACTGTGGGCATCGCCGTTCAAAGTGCAACGTCCGACAAATGTCTTACATTTTGTTCCTTGTAATCGATTTTTCACGCATTCCATATGTTATGAATTCATATCATGATACATCTTAATTGTAGGGCTACGTCTTCATATTGGATTCTCGGTCAAATTTTATTCCTTCGCTGTCTACTTTTTGGCATTCTTGCTTTCGCACAAACAAATTTGCATGAACTTATGCATAAGTGGGATTTGCTTTAATTATGAATGATCCTGAATTCAATTAAAATCTGCCCGTCATAAGTCTTCATACCTACGTAATTGATGTATCATTATAAGTTGAGGAATTTCCAAAATGCTTTTTTTAACCGTACGGCCCAGCGCGCACTCAAGTATAACTTCATCCGCATGGTGGAACAAACGATAGCGCGACATGCGAATGCGTCATAAATTAGCATACCGGTTTGTCACAATCATAGTTCTTGCACCATGCAATCTCAAAAAATCAAATATTCCGAGCTCGAAATCTCATCTACTGAGACAAAAAAAAAAGGATTTGAAATAAAATCAAAACGATTGAACCGTGTTATTAAAATGTTCTTTCATATTATTTGCAGTCGAATCATTTGCACAACACGTTTGTTATTTATATTTTGAAATTTCAGAGCGACACGTAACAGTGACAAATTGTGGAGCTTGACAGATCGAGGGAAACCAGACGTAGGCACGAATTCGCGTTATTCGAACGTTTTCTGAGAAAGTAATCCATTTTCCTCGCATCAAAGGCAACGCGTTACGGCACACCCACATAAAGATACACGCCACACCCTGAAGATTGGCGGTTCCTCGCTTGTCTTAGCCGCCCTCGCTCGTCTCTCGGGCTGTTCTTTGTTGGGGGTCAACATTCTCTTTGATGGCACATGTCCACGTGCAACACATCGCGTGACGAGGGCACACGGCACCGCGATTTATTTGCACATTCGTTTCCCAGCCATCTGACAAGTCGGAAACACCGCAGACAAGCCAAAGACAACCTATCTTTACACGGATCTCGATTTACTTGCAATCTTTTCGCAAAAATCGCCCGCCAGTTATCGTTTCGCGCATGTGAAATTAACATCCCGATGATTACAAGTTGCGTACACAACAATGTCACGACAATTTCATTTTTATAATGACGTTCGTTGGGTTGCATGAGCAAGCAGTTTTTGGAAAACTGGCTCTCTGCCTTTCGTTGCCTCATTTGATCGCATTGTTTCGAGCCGTTTACTCTTTTTCATTTTTTTTTCTTTTTCGTTCTTTACATTTTATTTACCTTCCTTTTGGCATTGTTCCCTGTCAAGTAACGAACGAGTTAGTCTCGTAACCATTCTGAAAGCCTGAAATTTTGGCAAATTTCGTGCAATTATTACGCCCTAGTTTTTTTTGTGGTTGATCTGACGTATAACAGTTTCGTCTTCATTTCAGAGCATGAATCATTTATTCACGTGCACAGGATTTCTCACGGTCATTGACAATTGACAGAGCGTAAAATTCCCGCGGCAGTGCGCACCTCCTCGGACACTCTGTTATCCAGCGGATCTTATTTGCCCCGCGCGCAAATGGGATAATGGCTTGATTGGTGAGGATGTTCAAGGACGAGTCCACCTAATCCGACGTTACCTGAGCGTTTGCCAGGGATGGCTGGCTGTCGAGCGTGACTCCCATCGGCGGGCGTTTTAACCGAATTAAAGCGATTGCGTTCCCGCGCCCGCCTATAGCCCACGCGCTGATCGCGTACATTACAGCTCAACTCGTTCAAATCCATTGATCTTCCTACTCTAGCAACCTTCAATCATACTTACTCACAATCGACCCGGAAACAGTGCACGCTTTTCCCCGTAACTTTATTGGTCCGCATTTGCATTCTGATACTCAGATATCTCGGTCAGTCAGTTGTAGCCTTCAATGTCAATGTTGACGAACTTTCCAGAACGATACGGTCAATGCAATTCACATAATCTCGCGTAATGGAATAACAGTTTACAATCATTTGATCGTGCTATCACCATGAACACACTCATTTCTCGCTTCTATTCATCCAGATAGAATTACATATAGTTTCTGACAGACTTTAAATCTTGTTTTAGGTTTTTTTTCCTTGCATTTCAAAAGGAAAAGTTTTCTGCAAACCATATATTTCAGTTCCGAATAAAAGGAATGTTTTGTTGAACAGAACATTCTTGATAGAAACAATTAATTATAATTTAATAAAGGAAAATATTTTTATTCCTTTCTTTTTTTTTTTTTTATTTAAAACGAAACAATAAATGGATTCATAAATTGAGAAACAAAATAAATCATTCTTCTTAACGTACAGTGACGTAATTGAACGCACAAGAGGAGGCAGACAAGAAAAACTTGAAATAAGTACTGACAGTGCAATAATCTGAGATAATATAACAAAGTCTCACACGAACGTAATGAAACGGCGATTTCGCGATCGTGCATGAAGAGTGACGCACTTGAACTTTCGAGCGTGTACGGGCGCGTGCTTTGTGATAGTCTCGGTTGATCCAAATAAACTTTTGGCGCGTTGCGAAATTGCGTCCAAGCGCGTGTATGCTCGTTACATCAAAGGACGGATGGTTTTTCGCTTCGGACAAGTTTCAAAGCTCGGATTGCGATGCTCGTTAGAAACTTCCGGCAATTAGAGAAAGCCTCCATCGCGGGACACGATTTACCGTCGCGCGTCAAAAATACGCGGCCCGGTTTATTACAGTTATCGCGCCATCAATTAGCCGCGATCATTGTAATTATTCACTTAGCGTGTGTTAGAAAATAATATAAAGCCGCTAAACGGCCGGCAGGCCGGCAATTACACGTTTGCACGATCGGCGCGAATGTTCGCGTGTCAAATTCTTGCACTGCACTCAAATTATCACCCGAAAAATGTTGACCGTAGAAATCGGTAATAACGATCAGGAGAGCGAAGCCGATCTCGCGGCGGTGCAGCTGTGCGAAATTCCATCGTTCGGTGCGAACCGAGCTGCGATCGGTTCCGGCTCGGACTGTACCATTACGGCGTTTTATATCGCAGCTTGAAATCAATTTTCACATGACGCGGGTCGATTTTTCGGCGTCCGGGCCCCCCTCTCCTTTACCGTTTCACCTGCGTCTGAATCAACAAACGTCTCGCAACAATTGCCTTCGATAAATCTTTCATTTGCCAATTATCTTAATCGGTGTTGAATTAAATGAGTTGGAGATGCTCGTGGGATATGATTAATCGAGTCCAACACTCGCCGAAGAATAGATTTCGCGAGTCGATTCAATTTAAAGGTACGCAGACCATATCTTAATTCGTTTAAAATTTTCTGATTGATCGGCAACGGCCGAACGAATGAATGCTAATTGCCACAACTGGATCTGCTGATAAGGTGTTTGGCATCGTTTGAAAGATCCATCGCGAGCAATGTCGTCTCGCAAAATTTTCATTCCAATTATTTATCTCAGCCGGCAAATAAGGACTGATAGACTCTCGCGGAGGGCGAAAAAAAAGTTTGTTCAACCAATTGGTTTCCTATTGATCCAGTTTTCGCGCGAAAAACTTCTCCATGATTGTGCATGCGTAGATAAGGCAAAACACCACGGTTATCCAATTAAATGATTTCATTACCGTGTTAATTGATCCGGACGATGATCCCGAGAAGCGTCAATTAACGCAGACTGCAACTTTTTTTTCTTCCTCTCTCTCTCTGTTTCTCTCTTCTCACGACGGTGCAACAAATTGAAGATCAAACTGGAGTGATGGTCGGCGACAAGAACGCTCGTAATTCATTCATAATTTCCTTAAATTGTCGACGGGCAAAAAAACGAGTGACCGGCCGAAGAAGGTCGGCAACCTTTTGCAGCCGCCGAACCATCCGGGGAATGAGCTTTCCTCGATGCGAGGGAACTGTGCTAGTCGGCCGGAAGACTGCGCGACGCCTCGTCGCCAAATGAGACCACCCAGAACTCATTAGTGACAATGTTGAATGCGAATGTACAAGTCCGTATTTCTTTTTCTTGCGCTAAAACGACGATAATTTCGATGCCGAGCGCGACAATGCGTGTAGTTTTCGTATATGCTGGCAAAAACTATAAAACAGTGGCGCGCGCGCTCTCGAATGCATCTCCCCGGGCCAAAGTAGAAAGTCAAAAATTCGTTCGAGCCAAAACTTTCTTCCCGCGTATCTGTGTGGATCACGTTTTTGCATAAGGGCCACACGCAATTTATGTATGCCGGGCATTTTTCCGCGCACGAAATTTGACACGTGAAAATTTTGCACAGCCCGAACGAACAACGATTAAACTAATTAATCAGCCGAAACCGCACACTTTATCTGGCACTTTTATCGGGCTGACTTATTAAAAGGAGATCGCGTTAGCAGGTGGCAATTTGATCGTAACCGCTGATACGAATGTTTAATACCAAACCGTAATTCATCTTCGAACTGTGCTTTCTGCCATCGTAATTTGATCTCGGGCTTAATGAGCCCTCATTCCGACCCTTCCTCTATCTCCGATCCCCACATCTTCTTTTATTACATTATTACTTTAATAATCTAATACACAAATAACTATAATGGCCAATGTATTTCATTAGTCTAAAAGGTCTATTTGCGTTTTTAGCTAAATTAATTCTCCTTACCAACGAAAGTATATATCCGTCCAATAAAATTCATTGTAATTTAATCAGGGCCAGATGAATCGAGATGTGATACGATTGTTGCGCAACCGGGAAATTGTATCCTGTAATCGAATCCTTGAGATAGTGTTTGCAAAGCCGTTTTGTAAATGAAATTTCGGTAATAATATTGTGTCAAACTGTCATAAGGATCGGGCGGTTGAATTTCAGTCGGACTGCGGGAATGCTAGAGCCGCAAATCGCGTGCCCGAGAACGATACCCGTCGCGCAATAGGATGCGACTAATGAGTTTTGCAAACGCACGCGCAAAAATTGCCTCGACGATTCTTTTCAGAGTTCACGTAAATAAGGAAACGATCATAACTAATGAGTTGATATCATAATGGCTACGTGTTAATTACCGATCATGTGAGATTTTTTGCAATTAACCAAACTCGTTAATCCTGTTTGTTGACTTAAGATACAAGATTATTATTAATTTGAGACCGTTCAAGTGTATAATAAAATTTCGACGATGCAAGAAATTTATTACAAGATTCGAAATTAATTGCAAATTTATTTATTACTATATTTTGAATTACAAATCTCGTACGTTCTGGGATAACAATCTGATCAAGTTTTTTCATCCTCCGGACCGAAAGGAGATGTAAATATTTGTCTTCCAAGCACTGAAATAATTAACGCTTGATTTGGGCACTCGAACAAAAACTCTCTTAGGGCCATTTATGCTAATTTTTCGTCGAGTTTGTTTTTGGAATCGATTTTGCATTGGGAAGAATGAACTAGTGCTCAGGTCGATTGTTGCTGTCCGCTCGAAAATGCTCAAAGAAAGAACTGTTATCTCAAGTGAATATTTTCTTCTCGTCGGTACTTGAAGATGCTCTTGCCGAAACAAGTTGGTGTGTCGCTTTGCTGCTGTTGCTCAAGAAACCTCTTCTCACCACTGGGCGCCCTCGTAAAGCAATTTTCAACCACCTACAAGTTTTTGCAGCCGGTGCACATCGCAAGGTTTACCTTAATAAGAAATTTGATTCATATCGTTCCGACAAGATCAAAAGGTACAAGAAAAATGACATCATAAAGCTCCAGTTGAATCATTTTTAACAATTCATTTTATTATAAACTTGCTTACGCCCTCATGGACGAAAATATATTTTGAAAATATAGATAAAACATTTTTGTTATATAATATATGTTTCCGGCAATATGGGTAATATTTATCACATATATTTTTTCATACATTTTTTTATATAAAATTTAAAAATATAATATAAAATAAATTTTTTCCATAATAAATTTATTAAAAAGCAGCAATATGGGGCAATATATTATATATAATTTTCATAGATTTCATTATATAAAATTCAAAAATATAATATAAAATATATTGTTTGTATAAAAAATTTATAAAAACGGTATTATGGGTAACATTGTAATATATTTTTAGTGACTATATTTTCGTTCGTGATGAAGACGAGTGAATTTTTTTCAGTTTCAAATATATTCTTATGATGAAATGTTTGGATATACATTGTTGCTTGGCATAGAGTTCACGATAATTGTCACCGTGTGCCATTTCCTTTACGATCGCGAGAAGACGCACCGGTTAGAAGTTAATCTTGGTTGCGAACCGGTCGTCGGTGTTGAGTTTCGTCGATAAACCAGCTTCGCGTGAATTCCGGGAGAAACGTAATTAAGATGGATTCGTCGTGGATCAACATTTATCTCGCCAGAGGCTCATACTTCTACAACTTTGTGAGCTTTCACTGAAATAACTTTATTTCAACTTCACACGTCTCAATCCGTTCTCGTGAGAGCACTTAACGTGTTATTACACGGGACGGATACGTGCACAACGAACGCCATTAAAGTCAACATCAGACGGCACACAAGGGCCAGAGCGAAAAAAGACTGTTAGCTGGAACCTGCGAACCGTACGGACAAATGAAAAATGATGCGAACAAGTTGCCAAAGCGTTTGTCAAAAATCAATGATCCGACGCAACCGAACGAAAACTCATTACACTTTCGCTGTGCGCTTGTTATTATTACCCGGACTCAAATTAACTTAAATTTTTAACGAGGATGTATATTTTGTTGCGAAAGCGAAAAGTTTCTTTCAGCCACTTATTTAGCCTGTCAGTAATATTGATGCGTTTAAAATGATGTTTTTCTCATCTTTTCCTATTATTATTCGTTTGACGCAATTGTTAAAGTATATTTTAAACGTTGACATGTATGCAAATTAGAATCGAAGAATTTTCCGGCCTGGTTTCAAGCAAAGTTCAAAGGTGCCCATGAAAAATAAGAAACGATCAATTTCGAGTACGCGATAACTGGAATTTTCATTTGCACCTTGGAAATTAGAAATTATGAATCCTAGAAACCATTAGAAACTTGGCGATAAATTATAAAACATACATTTGCTTTAGAATGAAAAAAAAAAATATGCTGAATACTTTTCATTCTATTTATTAAAAGTGTTTTTGTTCCCTTTGCAATCATCACATGACATTCTTTCACCAGTTTTCCGAACCGTGCCCGAGGCTCCGGAAATTACATAGAAGCGAATGCAGCAAAAATCTGAAAACTCTGCTCGCAGAGCCTAAGGATATTTGAATCGTTCGAGCCATGTGTAGCTCCATGCCGTCGACGATCAACCGGAAAAATCACATGCTTATACGCGAAACGATGTGGATAGAAAAAATTATAATATCCGAGTTGGTTTCGATCGTGCACACCAACACGTAAAGATATAATTGATAAAGTTGCGTTTCAACAAATTAATGATAACTTTAATTTGAACGGAAACGAAACGAGCTGTTATAACTCAAATCATAAATATTAATTTTATTGATAATTATTTATTAAATAACGTAATAAATATTTAATAAGTTTCTCGTTTCTTGAAATGGGCAATTTAGTTGATCGCTTAATTATAGTAATTCTTATCATATTAGAAATATTTATGTTTCATCAAATTAGTTAATCGAATTGGTCGTAAAAAAATTAAATTCAAATCTTTTATCGTGTTTCTTTTTTTTTTTTTATTATTTTTAACGAAAGGCTATTTTAGAATAGCGATATGATATCAAATATTGCGTGTCTGTTATGTCAGTCTAATAACACTCTCGCTGAACCCCACATTTCAAGGGCACGTGTCGTTTCAAAAGCCAGTCAGGACTAGAAACAGATTTGAATTTATACAGCTGCGAAAGTGGCTCCATTGAGAGATTGAGTTACGAATTAAGAAACAGCACGTGTCGTTTAGTCAATATTTTGCAAGCTGTCTGTTCCCACTGTTGAAGTGCTGAAATTGCATCTTTTTTCTTTTCTTGTTGCAGGCGCAAAAAGAGGATCGACGAAGTCACCACGCCGAGGACCATCCACGATATTCCCGAGCGGGTTCTAGAGTCAGGACTAACCCTCCCTGGTAAGTTTACTTTGTCAACAAAGAAATCAGATTAAAAAATCAATAATGATTCTGAAATGAAAAAAAAGAAGTTCCATTTAAATCAAATGAAAATGTCATGTAAAAAGCAAACAAATAACTGTTTCATACTCGTAGAAGTGAATTTTTGCACTTATTGCAACAACCTCTTTTGTAATGTTAACAACAAACCTAGCGGTATCACGTTAGCACCATTAACATGATCTTGTGGAAAAAATTTTTTTTCCACCGTCGAAGAAAGAGGCGCTGCGGATAAACTGAATTGATTACAGCGGCGCGGCTTTTTTGTGCCCGATTATTCAGGCACTATTATTCCTATCGCGTAATTTGCTTCGCAAAGCGAAATAGCGACGCAGAATCGACAATAAAGTAACGTGTAAATCAAGCGGTAAATGGTCCGGAGCAATGGTGTGGAATTTCAGAGAATCACAGTGCTTAGGTACGGGGACGAGTGTACTCGCACGTAGGTACATTACACGCCGGCCACCTACGTGAATGCGTGAGCGCACATATCCGCGATACCAACGAGTTAGTAGCAGAACTGTTTACGCGAGCCGGCTGGATAATGCCAGGATAGAGGAAGACTATGCGGAAGCCAAGTCACGCCCATGAAATTTTCAAGTCCACCAACGACCGTTCACACGCCCTCATATTGTCATCTTTCTTTGTACCCTCGTACTAATTTCTACAATGCTAGATTAAAAAAAAAAAGGTTCTCTTTTTTGCTCCCAATTGGAGGCATCAAATCCTATCCCACAGGGATGAAAATATATGTACAGATATAAGTGGAATTTATATTTCTCATATAAGTAAACTTTCTCGATAAATTTTGTATTATTTTTATATTCAATTTATACAACTTATTGCCGCTTATATAGATTTTAAATATAAAAATATACGTGAAATATATTTTAGAATATATTTTCGTCAGTGTAGGTAAACCATTTTTCTATCTTCTAACCTAGTTACAAAAGTTCATATCCAAAGCCAAATGAAACAAATTACGATATGAACAAAATGTGATACTTTTAAACTCGACTTGATAATGCCATTGGTTGGAAAACGTTTGCAGTCGCTCGCTTTAATGAAGTTTCAAACTTTTGTCGATTTAACGAAAATATCCGCTGATTCGCATACACATACCCATGTCACGTTATTTAATCGTGCAATTAGCACAGTAATTTTGTTCGGCACGTCAGAGTTAGTTACTCTGCTTTCAAACGTCAGTGAAATCCAGAAGTTTGCACTTGCAATTTGCAGATTAATTTAACGAATAATAGTTCACAATAGAGCGCCATTTCTAGCAATTAAGTCTCGACGTGTTAGGTTCTGTTATTATTGCAGTTTGAACTCCGACAAGAAAATTGTAATTAAATTAAATTCACGAAAAAAAAGAAGAAGAAGAAATAAAATGAAATGTCATTTATTAACGAACACATAAGAATTCGTCGATTCAGCAGTCGTGTTTTAATGGCCGTTTAATTTACGATAAAAAAGTTCATTGACACCGCGCGCCTCGCATCGTCCAACTCACGAGAGTCATAGCGATGAGAATCGTAAATCAAATCTGGTGGAAATTTACAGTGTCGTTAGCATGCCCCGACCGTGACAGTGATCTTACGAGAAAAGTTATCACCCCGTTAACGAACGACATTGTCTCTGGACAGACTGCGTAGAAGTCACCCAACGACCCCCTCGTCGACATTTTCACGATCACGTATCGGTACGTTCGATTATTAAATAACCGGCCGAGGGAGCGTCGCGTTCACGCACGTTCTGTAAATCAATTCCTACGCGAAGAAAACGGTTCCAGAAAATGCATCAGCCGATTCGCCGCTTTTACGGCCGAAGTTTACTTTCAATCGGCCACACATGATCGACACATGGGACGTTTATTACGCTCATTTGTTTCCGTGCAACATAAATCTTCACTTATTCTTTTATAAGTCATATATATTTTTTTTACGACGGGATGTAATTTTTTGTTCGCCCCCTTCAAAATGCGCTTCTAAAACAAGCATATTTTATCCCACAGTTTAAATAATCGGAATAAAAAAAAGAAGCATCGTTCTTCTGAGAGAACAAGTTCAGGCTTTCCTCTCTTTTAATAAGAAAAGCCGACACAACAACTTCATTTATTATCAAATGATTGTGAGGCAAAAAAAGTTTCTCCAATCTATAAAATGCTTTTGAAACTGAACTTGACAAAAAGTGGTAATTACTCGGCTAATCTGTCTGGCATCTAAAAAGTTGCACCTTCGTGAAAGTTAGGGAAGATAAGCGGAGTGCACGATTGGCCGTCGATAAAGACGTCGCTGCTCTTTTTCCCACTCTTTGATTTGAGCAGCATCTGCGTTGCGGCGCTACGGCGTGAAGCTCCTTTCGAATCTTTCAATGCAGATTGCTATCTCGACATATCTTGTCGCCTCGCCGAGAAACGACAAGAGTAGACAGCTTGTCGCGCGTCCGTCCGAGATTAGCTGCGACGATCATATCGTTTATAATCATTGAAACAAGTGTTTACAGATTCCCGATAGCTAGGAAGAAAGTTTTGGAATGGAAACATCATCGCGCGGCTGATGCATCCGTGTCACAAATCACCCGGTCAATTAAAAATGATGGATCTGAGGGACCCGAAAGGTGTCGTCATTAAAACCTCGACGATTATTCGCAGGCGTTTCTAAATCGATCCCGATAAGGTCAAAGGTCACCGCTTGTTTCTTCACTCCGAAAATTGGCTGTCGAAAATGGCAGCCGGAGGTTGGTTGTGGTTTCACCGCGTCAGCAATGGGGCGACCCAGATCATTGCGAGTGCATCCCAGTCAGGCCTCTCACGGCGTGACCAATCGACAATTTGTTACTCCTCGAGTATCAATAATCGATGCAATTGAACGGGTTATCGCTCCCTATCTCCAGTCCAGCGACGTATGCGGCACGTACATGTGGACATAAGTCATGGGTAGGCCTGCCCGTAAGGCGTTAATCCCAGCCTCTCTGATTAATGAGCGATACATGCTCCAAGTTCGGTACCGACCGTGCCAATGATCATACCAATTAACACCGATCACGCTTCCAAATAATAATCATAACAAATTATTAACTGACTTTTTTCATGGACTGTTTTTGCGTTCGCAATAATATACTCTCCGCGGCTCTAATCTAAACATTTTCTTTTTCATTCTCTCTTCCTATAGTTATTTGAAATTTAAAACAGTTGAAAACGATCCAGGTGATATAATGAGTTGTGAAAGAAAAATTGAACTTTATCTAGGGGCGATTTCGTGTTGGTGAAAAAAAATTGCACAACGTCAAAAAGAAAGGTGTTTTGAATTAAAATAAACGGTGTGATGAATTACTTTGCACGCAATCTCGTAACGCAAATGTTATTAAAATGTAACTGTGCGAATGAATATAATTATATCGGGGTAATAATTCATACAAATTGCGTCAAAAGTGAAAATGAAATGCAGTTATACATTACGTTATGTCGAGCTGTGACGAGCGATGATTAATATTGTGTTGACTGTTAAGCACAAAAGGTATCATTAAAATGAAACAGATATCGTAAATAAATGTAGCTGAATTTTCGACAGCACTTTTAAAAACATGTGTTTCTGTTTGTAATTTAAAACTTTCAACTGCCGACGTGTGTCATTCGAACAAAAAATTACTTTCTCGCGAGGATTCTTTCGGGTGGGTCACAGAGCTAACGGAGTATCCAAAAATTATTTTTGACATTCCAGCGATTTTACTTATTTATTTTTTTCGATTTAAAAAATTAACTCCGGCCATGACGTAAAACGTTTTGAAATTGATCCACAAGTTTATAACTTCTCCGACTTTGATTTACAAAAGTGAACTACTCTTTGCTGAAGCAATGAACGAAAAATACGAGCATAACCATTTTACATTGTTTCAAGGGCTACGCCTTCAACTCCTCCTCTGTATCAGATAATGTAACATAACTAATAAAATATTTTACTGTCTAAAGGTTTCTACATTTTTATTGTCAAAAAAAAAACAAGCGTACAAGAAACCAAATTAATATATATTTTTTGAAGAAGTAATTTCACAGTGAGAACATGCTTTGTACAAAAAAAAATTCATACCAATAATTCAGATATGAATTATTATGATAAAATAAAGAAGTGCAGACTCCGTCGCTTAAATTTATTACCACCCAGTGCGGTGCATAAATCTGACAATAATACTTTGTACACAATGGCACCCGCATGATCGTAGCAATTGAACAAAGTGCATTAGCGACCCAAGTGTATCTCATCGTTGGGTTCTGGATCACCCCGATCTCTGACCATGTGAGTGCAAAAACAGAGTGCATGAGCGTGTTATACACATCACTCGTATATGGTCTTTCGCCGCGGGCGATATTTGCGAGGATCCAGGAAAGATCGTGCCGCGGTAATTAATGATGTGCCTGCCGGTCGGTAACGGTGCAACGAGGGATAAAAATCTACAAATATTCGTGAAATACTGGCTGTTCTTCCGCGGATCTCAATAAAAATGTCCAGACGAAAAAGATCACGTATAACTGTTGCTTTCATGATGTTCAGGAAGAGAATGCCCTCGCTTATTATTCCACGCGCAATTTTTTCACGCATTACGTAACTCTCGAATTGAGTTATCATAATTCGCAAAAATGAACACCACACCGCCATACAAAACACGATGTACGATTTCTGATTATCTCCGTAAGCTCGAGTTTCTCCGAAATTTCAATTTTGATTCTTAATCTCTCTCCTCCATATTAAATTGCACCATAAACTTTGTTCCATAACTCTTATACAACGTTTACACCATAACTCGGTTATATTTGCATCGGAAGAAGAAGGAGAACAAAAAAAAAGATCACAAAGATTAAAACAAGGTGAAAATTTATACCGCACCAAAAATTCGCTTCAAACATATATTGCCTGATGCAATAAAAATGGAATACCAGACTCGTTGACAAAATGATTTCGAGTCATAAATTTTGGAAAGGACCACCGGACCGGGCCCTATACCATAATCACGATTTTGGCCGCGTTAATCTTCATCTTGTTTCCGTCTGGATTCGCATAGAACTTGTGAGACGTGTAATTAGAAATCTCAAATTTACGACGCCCAGTCGCAAAACTTAGGCATACATATACCAAACGCACGGCGGCGATAAATCTCGGTGCACCGACTAAACGGCCACGCACCGATCTATCGTTCATCTTTCTCATGCACACCCGCAAATTTTTAGCCGCTGGCTACTCAAACAATGTCGACAAACAGTTTTTGCCGGACGGATGAGAGTTTCACGAATCCAAATATATTCACATTCCTTATCAATATTTTGTCTCGTTTTCATTCCTAGAAAAATGAACAAGTTTTTTGTTTCGATAGCATCTTAATTAAGAGAAAAAAAAAGTTCAGGATGTTACGCACGGCTGAATGAAACGAGAATTCCATTGATCAGTAGAAAGATTGTCAAGTCAAAAAATGCACGATTTGAAATCTGAAGTCACCGAAACGACAAAAAATTGATTATTAATGAAAAAAAAAAATAATAATAATAATAAAATAAAATAAACGAAAAATAAACAGGATATTTTTATCGTAAAAAAAATGAAACCATAACTGTAATTGCGAGGTAAAATATTGATAACATCGTGAACGGAAATCAGCGCAGTTGTTTGAAATACCCACACGCGTTTAAAGTTGTTTAATTGTTTGCAAATGGGCGCGTTCACATGTAGAAAATTATACCAATTGAATATATACCTCTGATGAATATAATGTTTTAAGATTTATAGACAATGTTTTTCTGCTAGGCGAAAACATGCGTATGGGATTGTATTCGTGATTATCGGCTAGATGATAAATGATCGAATGACTGTTCGTGCAAGTCACATCAATTATTGATTAACAAAGAACCGACATGTGACGAAATGCACACGTGTGCATAACTGGCTACACTGACGCGACGATTATTATTCAAACCGTTGTCGAGGTGTCAGGTTGAATCTGGTCCCGTTGGAATGCTAACTAGCATCGAGATAGTCGCACCGTGATAACATAGTTGTCATCCACGATCCGATAACAGCATATTCGCGCTGTTATACATGTTATTTTATCCCCCCTCTTGTCCCTCCAGGCCCAACTTGACACGACCACGCTTTTCGTCTAAGCGCAAACTTTATACTTTCAGATCGAATTAAAACTGACCCGCCTCTCCTATGATCTCGATCATTCCGATATTATTCAGTCGTCCATCAAAATACGCGACCAGCGACAATGTTTCAAGGTTTCGAACTCGTGACAGGAGTGTGTCGCACGATTTTCCATCCAGCCACGTGATGTCAGATTGCAAACGATTAATGCACTTTTGTTAATCGACTCCGGTTTCGTTTTAATGGATAGCACACTTTGCAATTAAAACTGCGAGCTAAAAAGTTGGTCTGATTTGATAAAATTTTGTTGTGCGAAATTGCACGCGTCGAGTTGGATTTTCAATTTAACGCCTGCAATTCAATCTCGCTTTAAAATATTGTTCTCTCTGTGCTGCGGCACAATTAAAACCCATTTCCATTATGAATGAAACGAATCAATCGCCCGACAACTTTTATGAACTTTAAAGTTCATGCAACTTTAATCTTAGTTCCTGACCGTAGCGATCCCGTAAAACGTATCGATGTATTTGATTACAAATTTATTATATTCCACTTTTAACGTATTGGTTTATTGGAAGTATCCACTTTCTCAACACGAATTGCGTTGTAGTAATTCGATCTACTGAGTCGATTGTTCAAAAAAATTGAACTGGTCCCGCTATAAGGCACTGTGCACGGACTTCTATTAACGTAACAACAGATGCGTGAGCAACTCACTGTTACGCAAATTGAATCTTAAGCGACCCACCTCCACATACACCAATTCGCCTTATAACATTTTATTTCGGTCTCATTTTTGCCTCCTACAGTTTCCCATCGTTGCGAATTTCGAGTCTTTGCAACACGCAGCATTGAGTTTCATCAACTATTTAAAATTCGTGGAAGCTTAACTTCTTAACTATAAAACAGCCATGTTTCGTTTTGGAATTTCTGTTCAGGGGCATGAGATGTAAACGTAGAATCTTGCAAATTATATATGCCAACTAATAAGGAAGAATTTAAAAGCCTGCTCGCTTTTTCACTCCGTTAAAAAACTGACATACCTTTTTTTTCATCCAAATTAAGGTTTTCTTTCAATGACCACTGGGGAGGTTGTTCGCTGAAAATAAAAATGATCATGTTAGAACTCTCGAACTGTAAAAAGATATTACTGTGTATTAATATTCAGGTGATGTTTTGATTGGCCAGTAAAAGGATGTAATTTAAGATTTATGGGATTTGCGTTGACGAAAATCTAAACACAAATTTTGATTCAGGAAAGGTACGAAAGATAACGGAACCCTTGAGGGTTTGTTAAGTCAAAGTGACAGGCACGGTTAACCAACAAGACATCGTCGCACTGCCACCGTAATTGCCTCAACTAAGTTAATGTTCGTATGAATTATCATCTGGCAGGAAAATGTATACGACACAAGTTACGATTGTGTGCGGCGCGTGGCGCGACATGTATCAAGTGTTTGGTTGCCATTTTTTGTTTTGTTCTAAACCCACCATCGGAGGTATTGAAATTCAAGGTAGCTTCGATTCAAAACACACCAGCCTGTGCATACGTGGAGGCACTAAATTATGGCTGCTGGGAAAATTATGATATTCCGGATTACACAATCTGATTAATGGTTCATGACATAATAATAACAGTTCGTTATAAGCGAGAACTAATTGAAAGTTTTTTGTTTCTCTTTCGAGGAAGTGATCTGGTTTGGACCAATGGGATTTACAAGTGGTGTCATAACGAATCAAGATGGATGGGCAGATAAGCGCGATTTCAAATCGCGAATCGCTCGCGATAAACATTCAAAGTCCATTTGCATAACTGTATGGAAAGTTATTTGTTTGTTATAAAAATCTTAAAGAGCGCCTGGACGTTGAATATGTAATTACAGGCAATAATTATTTGACGTAATTTGCAATAACATTTTTTCCATCTAAAACTGCTCTCTCAAGATTGCAACATTGCGATTAGCAAAACCTTTTCATTTTTTTTTGCTTTACGAAAATTTGTGCTGTGCAATAACATAACTTTTTGGTTTCAGGTTATACCGACATTCGAGGCAGATTGGTGTTGGAATACAAAAGTGACTCGAGTCGAACAGGAGCTCTTTCCGCACGAGAACTCGCGCCTTATTTCCTCTACCTCGCTCGATTGCCAAGGTGAAAAACTTTTCTGAAATATTAAGAAGATACTCTATTTTTAAAGAACATAAACATAATGAACCCGTGTGAATTGCCAACAATTTTTTTGTTTTGCTTTTGTTTTCAAAAAATTGCACAACTTTCGCCTCTTTACTTGGCACTTTATATTCGGCAAATAACAAGAAGTTGGAATATGGAAAATCGGAAAAAATAGCCTGACTTCTTTTGGCCTTTGTCGTTTGGGCGACCGCCGACTCGTAAAACCAAGTCGCGCCCGCATCACGGCGCATCGTTACGCGTACCAGCACCGGTGATCGTTTAAGCGCACTCGTATGATCTGCGCGACCATAAAACTACTCCAGAAATACGTAAAAAAAAGGTTGCATGCACGTGCACTTACACCAAGGCGGTACCCTTTATCGTGCGATTTCATGCTCGCTTGCGGCTCCCTGTGGGTGCCCAGAAGGTCACCCCACATCACTAATTTTCCATTCATTCTTTTTGGTTGACAAAAACTTTGATCGTTCAATGCAAGGTCTTTCAACAAGACCCCTTTCAATGGGTGTATTCGACTGTTTATACTTGTAACGTTCACCGCACAAAACATTCCCTGGAAATGTGTATGGTTTTTAATGAACTGAACCATACGAGACACAATTACGAATCAATGTTATCTAGATATGTGCAACTAAAATTATCCCAATTTTTGCAAGTTCAATTTAAATTTTATTCACGACTCTCGTTGTATTGCGATCTGATTTACTTTTTCATCCAGGCCCTTAATTAAAATTTATTTTTTTGTCCCCGTTCCCTTGAACGTCTATCAGAAACTTAATTAGAATTGGTATATAAGGAAATTTTTATTGGACAATTGACATTTATAAACGCGGAATGTAAAATCCTCCCGGGGCAAATAAACGTTCATTGAATCGAAATAAAAAGCACAAATCACATCACGCAAAACGAATTCAAAGAAAAGCACTTGTTTTAATTCAAAGCGACTCGTTCTTGGCAAATTATCAAACGACTTTTTGTGCATGTCAAGTGTTTCCAGTGCATTTGATTGAATACTCAAATGTGAGATGTTTATGGCGCCATCAATAAGAGAAAACATTTTTCTCATGGCAGCTTCAATTTATTAACGATTTCATTCAACAAATTGATCTCGTTCGATATGAACTCAAAACACTGCGGATGAAAAAAAAAAAAAGTTTGAAACCACTTTTTCAAGCCGAGAACAACAAGCCAACGAGGAAACTGCATCAGCGAATGACTTGGAAATTTCTCGTTACCTAAATTTCCAACTGCGCCTGAAAGCAAATCGAATAATGAATATGTTTTTCAGTTTTCATTTGCCACTGAAATTTATCATCCATTAGCTTGGAAAAAATGCCGACAGACATAAATCAAAATCAAATTACAATTCAACTAGCATATCGATTCGCGTTTCAAGACATACCCCTGACGCGTTTTCATTTTAACTTTCGATCTGCCGCGACGGGGGGAAAAAAACGTCATCTCCTTTTACAATAATCGATAAATTAACAGTCGCAAGACGCCGAACAATTAAACAATTACCCATCATTGTAATTCATCTGGCGCGGGGATTCGAAATCAATTAAACGGGGATTTATCATAACCCCGACGAGATTTCTAATCGTGAAAAATGTAATCGTTTCCCATCGGGCGGCCAAATAGAATTCTCTCTCTTCCGTGATGATAAACAATAAAGCAGTGACAGTGATTTCTCTGACGAGCGCGATTTCTTCAAATTAAAATCAAAGACGATCGGATTCTCATGAATCAGAGTCTGATACGTCTCAACCGAACGCTCACAAGATTGCAGAGACGAAAGAGAGAGTAATCGCGCAGTCGTTAGAACAGTCGCTAACGACCAGTATTACTCGGCAATAAATCGGCGATTCATTAAAACTGCACGCCTGACGATAAGCGCACCGGTGCACTTTGTACACGACACCTCCATTGAATAATGCTTCATACACAAGTTTCTTGTTCATTGATCCTACAGGAGTTTATCAGCTCGCTATCCTCATCTGGTATACAATTTTTTTCTTCTTCTTTCTTCTGACGTGTTAACGGCCACGAAAAACACTCTTAACTTTAACTCTCGTTTCAGCATAATCATCACACGCAATTACCAACGCGAACAAAGCCCTCTGGTTTCTCACGGTGTCGCGCATTGAACCGCGCTAAGTGTGAAAATCTTACATTTTTTTCGATTGATAAATCTGAATAAGGCAGGCTTATTATAAGCGATTTGACTAGAGACCGGTTCATGTTGGATCAATTTTTTGTTTGGTTCACTGGAAAATTTTTAGTGATTGTTTCATTATATCTGTGGTTTCAGGTTTACAAGTAAAATTTTTTTTTTTTTTCGAATTATAACAGATCAAAGTTTTTGATGCACATTTTTTATTTGATAAATTTGAATATTTTGTTCAATAATATCCGATAACAAAACGATGAATTAGTTATGAAAAAATTGTAGAATAGTTGTCACTTGTTATTATCCTAAGTAGTACATTGAGAACAGTTTATCTTCGTGACAAATTGCTCACAAACTTTCAGCTGACTTTAAAAGCGCCGGCGGCTCGGTACGGTCTCAATACGTTCGGGTCACTCCTGTCTTCAATTATGACAGGTGTTAAAAGCATTGTAATTTATAACAAGTAATCATGACTGATCGGTATATATCCGTGGAGCAAAATTCGTTCGGCCTCGAACTCGTTTCAACAAAACGATTCGCAATATCTCAACATTTCGTAAGAAACATTTTTACCTCCCTCGGTCCGATTTATCATGAACGCAACCGTATACTTTTAATTCTTGTTCTCAAATAATCAATCTGATTAATATTACTCAATTAATAACTTATCGGCCGATTGAAGGCACTAACGAGCCGAGCGTTAAAGTGGACCAATTAAATTGATCAAAAATTCCAATTGCAATCTCCTTTTTATCGCCTTTCTCTGCAAACAAACCATAACCAGTTAACTTTTATCGTGGAAGAAAACTTTCAAACAAAACAAATGATTCAAAAAAAATATAAAAAACAAAAAAAAAATTTGCACGAATTGATCGCCCAATGCCAGTTCGCATTAAACCGCCCCCTCGATATCCGATCTTCGGTTACGCGAGCGCAGTAAATCGTCGCGATTATCCGGTGTGATCGCACGCGATAATTGCGCCTGATTTTGCGTTTATGCTAATGCCAAGTGAATTCGCGAGACCCACCGCGCGCCGTTCCTTTTAATCATCGTACAAAAAGGTGTCCGAAAACAAAAAAATTACAACAGAGAAAACGCTGACAAAAATCGCGACTTCCGGCGCGTGAAAGGTTGCCAGCGCTCAGGGCTTTTTATGCGCGGCTCTTTTTCGCGGACTGCTCTTTTCATCGCGCACCAGAAATGATCTATTATAACGGGAATCTGTAGCGCATTTCCTCGTTGTTTGTCCGGCGGGCTCGTGTGATTAAAATTCGCAGTCAATCTTGTACGACTGAGCGGCTATTAGCATGCATTTAAATGGTCCTTCGCCAGTCGCTTACAATCTTCCGTATCGCGATATCCGTCTGATAACGAGACGAAAAAACGAGACCCGGTATGTTATTAACGACAGAGATCGGTATTGCCGATTAGATTATTGATTGTTCATTGCAACCTCGGTCCGGTTAAATTGTTGACAATTTCGATTCGAATGCCGATCTATCAGCGCGATCTCAGCTAGAGTGTGAAAAATTGAGGATCGTCGTGCGTAGTAGCGGAGGGACATACACACAGTCTGGCGTCACTTGTTGTGACAGTTTGTGTTATACCTAGTCTCCTCATATTATCGTGATCAATCAAAGTGTCCGATGTGTTTAAGAAAAAAAAACATCATTTGAAAAGAATTTCGAGAAAAAAGTCCAGCGATGGGGCAACAGCTTGGCTAATTAATTTGCGATTCAATATCATGAGAAAATATTTGTGCAAATCGAACAGTTGTTAAACATCCTGCTGGCGGCGGCTTGTATACTTTGCTTTTTCTTTTTTTTTTTTTTTTTTTCACAATTTTGTTTTCTTTTTACAATGCTACAATTAAACTTTACACCGCACTTGTCTGCCAGTTTATGCACCGAGCAATCGCGAAAATCGATTTCACTTGATTCCAAGGGAAAAGTTTATTGCAAAATCACGACTTCGATGGTGATTTTTTTTAATGTTTTTCCATCGAAAATGAAACTTTGATTGTGAAGCGTTGATTTTGATTTGAGAAAGCACACACGTCATGATTGCAATTTCGATTAAATAACTGTACTATTTAATTAGCGCGAGGTTTATTGAAGTTTCGAGTGCATTTTTGTGAGCGTACAAAATATCTATGAATTGCCGGCCGGATAATTGATATCTTATGTTTTATTTGTAAGATAATCGATATTTATGGCGGACAGTGACTAGTGGTGTCTGTACATCATAATACAATCATGTTTCATGAGCGAGTCGTCGTGTATCATGATGACCCGCGTTCAGAGTCATGCAGATACAAAGATAGAAGGGCCAAAGGAGGATCCTGACTGATCCAGTTACACACCTGACCGAATTTCCAAATGAATTATATACTCTTTATCGAATTATAAATATAGTCGTAATTAAATTTCAATGCGGGTTAAAAAGCAATTACATTACCCACCCCTCCTTTGAAAATTGCAATTAACATAAATTCTTGCAACTTGTAAAATTTATGCAAAGAAAATGTCCGGTTGGAATTCAAAACAAAACCTATGAAACTAACTGAATAAACGTTATCTCACAAGTGCAAGCGATTATTGTAAAAACGTGTTTGATTAGCGAGAAATATTTAAGTTATGTGAACTTTTTTTTTTCGTTCTTTCGAACGCGCACGGCCGCTGCGAAAAAAGCACACCACACGGTTGGACAACGCCAGCACTGTTCCAACCGACACGGTCATCGATCTTGGCTATCAAATCGGTCCTGCGTAGGAGTCGTATGTACACACCAAAGCATTCGGCGTTACTTTATAACCTTGTCGCGTTGCGACACACAGCGTGTGCTATTATACAATTAGTAAACCATTGACAACTATTCGAGGGAACGAAACTTACACTTTACAATTGTTAAACTGTATTAAATTATGTTTTAAAACATTTCACACGCATTTCACAATTTTCGGATCCAATTACAACGCATTAATATCGGCCGGGTCTCTGTTACTCGCGGAAAGTTGCGTGCCGGGTAAACCGATATCAAAATCCAGATCGATTTGTATTATTCCCGACCGGAGATGTTGGTTCTGTTATCCGTGGCTGGAAGCAGTCGCGCGTTTCAATTACCGTGGGTGAGATTTGGCCTCGAACAAATGGGTGCAAGAAAAAAAGAGAAATAAGTATATAATGCAAAACAAAACACACGTCACTTGAAATAAAACGACCGGCGATCGGCGACTGCGTGAGAAATTTTGAGTTTGAATGCGATCATCAGTTTTAATGTAACACACAAAGGTGAAACGTTCGGAAATGCTAAGTGTACTAGCCACCCACGTGTCATAACCCTAATGTCACCCGGGACACTCGTGTAGCCGCGTCGCGAGCGTTGTCTTCGATTCACGAAGTCACGAGATTTTATCGTGGATTGACGGGAGTTATAGTAACCCAGTGAACGTGGGAAAAGGTCGCCGACTAATGCCGTTTCGTACCTTTCTTCCACGTGTCGCCCGGCGCAATTTTCGCTCTTTTATTTATCGTCCGTTATCGTCATATTTAGAACGCCGCACCGAGAGAGCCACCTTTTCCTGCCGCGCAGCGGTAATAATCGTAAAATTCGACGGATCATTAGCCCCGACAGCATCGAGGTTTACGTTTTTTCTCAACTGTCCCCCTCCACTTTGTTGTTATATATGTTTTATTAATTATCATTATTGACGGTGAAATTCAATTTCCCGTTGTGACCGTTGAGCTTATAATGTCAGAGACATGATCGTGTTAAAAGCCACGTTCAGACAAATTTATCATTCATTTTGTTGTTACTTTTATTCTCCACCTTTTTCTGTTATGCTGCATCACGAGTTAATAAAAAAAACGATATTTTCACCTTTGTTCTAACGTTTAACATTTGCTGAACCACGATATTGAAATTTTATTATTGTTTCAGCGCTGACAGTACAAAAGATGGTTTCACTCTGCTCTTACGGGAAGACACGACGAAAGAAGAAATGCTGTTGCTGGATCGTGCACTGTTTCTCATTCAGGTAAACTTTTATAACAAATCAAACGATAATGTTTGTCAAAAAATCAAATTTGCAATTCAATATTAATGTGATTTCGTTTCGTTTTCGTTTCAGAACAAAATAAACATACCTCAAATTCTTTTACTGCAAAGCCCATCAAGGAACACAAGTGATTTATTTATTCGCAGTCGTTTGGAGGTACGCTCTGTCATCAATTATCATTTTTTTTCGTTCCCTCAATTGCCAAAAAAAAAAAAAAAAAGAAAAAAAGAACTGGTTTAATTGCCCTAACAGTCTTACGTTTAATTGGACTTTTTTTTTTTCATTTTCATTGAGTCTTAAGAACCAAAATAAAGCATTTTAATGAACGTAAAAAAGTTCGTGGGACCGACACAAACCTCGTTACAAAGACTTCCCTCCACCCCGGTGGAGTAAAGAGCTTTGCTGAGCGTAATGTAGCCTAACGCAATTGTAACATCAATAAAGCGCCCATTTCGTTCGGCGTGCTGTAATTCAACTCGATTTGCTCTTTAGAAGCGCCGCTCTCCCCGTAGTGGTGTACCCTAACTAACATGTTTGCCGGGGCAATCGTGCACGTCTCGATTCCCAGCTATATACTTGGCCGACTCGCAATTGAAAGAAACGAGGCGTCATTCATATTTGTTTGCCTTTCTTTCAGATTGTCAGCATCGACCAGACAACACTGGACCTCTACGTTACTAATCGCGACACAAATTATAATCACGAACAGTGGGTCGCCTTCTTAAAGGTACAGTTATTTCACATTGGCTTCATTTTCATTTGATCCCGATGTTTCAATTGGCTTTTGTTGTATTCGAAAAGTGATTGATATTTCATTGGTTCGAAAGTCTTTTCTTTCACTTTCTTTTTTCTTTTTCTCTTTTCTCATTTATTTATTTATTTGTACAATGTTCAAGTTGAATCACATATGTCTGTTGCTATTTGGTATTTGGGAATTTAAAAAACATAATACGTCGAGAAGTGAATTATTCACCACAAATTGTTTTGGCAATTCTGCGGTCATGTGAAAAAGTATGAAAAAAATTGACGATGCAGAACCAGCACCCGCAGCGCAAATCTCGTGCAAATCGTCAGCTTATTTGGTGGCGTTTAATGGTGACAATTAGTTCCGCAATGGAATTGACAGCTGCGGGCTTTATTTCTCGGTCGAACGGTGCCCCCCGAACTTGGCGCTCGTTTCGGCAGGTTCAGCGAAACGAATTTACTCGGGCGAGATAATTGAGGCCAGTGGCGAGAAAATTACGAATCCGCCGTCAGAATTGCTGCCCCGGTTGATAAATAAGCGAAGATGTTATAATTTATGTGGGTAAATTTGCGAATTGCCAAAAATTCGTGAGTGACACTCGAGACGTTTAAACGGTTGTTATACTGACAGATGGATCGTTGTAAGTCGTCGCGACTGCCTTCTCAAAGTGTCCGGTAAATTTATGTTTCAATACTGCAATTTTATTTATTTCAGTAAGGCATTTCTCTTTCTTTAATGAGAATTCAAAATATTCGACCAGGATACCTTTTATTTTCTTCTTCTTTTGAATTCAAGATGAAGGAGGGATCAAAAGAAATATAATAAATACGTCATGAATTACCAAGAAACATTTATTTCAGATGAAATTATAACCTTTCAAACAGCCAATTCCACTCTAATTCTTTGCCATATAATACTAATCTGCCACAATAGCAAAGCCTGTGTTTATTTGTAATAAAACAAACAAAGTAAAAGTATAAATTTGGAACCGTGTGTTAATTTCAGGAGTATGATAGCATGATGATGGAATGGCAGGCTGCCGGACGCAGGCTAGCCCTCGAAATGTCAGAACTGAGAGAGTGTTCCAGCCTCTCCGGAACCTTAACGCCCCTCGGCCGACTGTTGACGGATCCCACATTGAAGAAAACCGCAAGAGACGCTGAGGAAGCAATGGCTACCCTGGAGGAACGCGCGTCCTCGCTTTTACACATCGAGTATGTCAGGTACGATGGGAAATTTGAATACATTCGACCATAAGAAGAGTAATCAAATAAAATCAGCATGATCCGTGTCCGGTCATTAGCCGCTTTCCAAATTTCACGTTCACGTTGTGTGCACCTTATTCCAGATTTTGACATTTAATTATAAATTAAAAGCCGCAACTTTTGAGAATGAACAAATTTTTTCTGTTAAAAATTATACTCAATGAAATTTTTGTTGTTGATATTAATTTAAAAAAATTGGTTTGAAATCATTTTTAGTATAATGATTGAATTGAAATGAAAAAGAAAAAGATCAGTGAAACCCAACAGAGTGAGTATTTTGTCACTGATTTATCGTACAGTTTATTAATTTGATACAGGGAGACTTTTGATATATTTACCATAACGTTTTTCCGGTTTGTAAGGTGCGGTGATTTGCATGCGATGTTTTTCAATCAAATTTAATTGAATGTTTTTGTTTATCATCGCGATTTTACCGGAGAAAATCATAATCCATAAATCCATCTTTACAGATTGTCTCTGAAACGGGCACGAAGACTTATGAGAGAAGTCGGGAACGCCGCAACTCGATTAGAATCCTCATTTGAATCACGTCGTGCAACTATTAGGAATCTGGCTGTGCTGCGGAGTATCGAGGACCAGGCTCGAGAGGTAAGAGACTGCCTTTTACAAAATGTATACACTCGGCACATTTTCCACGTGATTCATTATTGAGCAAACATCGCATGATCGGCCTCTGCGAGACTTGCTCAATTCTGAACAATTTCCGTGTCCAAACAGTCATTTGCATCATTACCTCGGAACTTTTATCGAATTATAATGTTGATCAAATAACTTATCTCGGTTAGAAACAAAATTTTTTTTCTTCAGCGAAACAAATGCACGACGCGCGTGCGAAGCATCCTTGAGGAGGGCATTACGTTATTGCCGTTGGAAACTTTCCTCGTTCATGATAATTCAGCCTCGAACTACTTCTAATTTTTGCCTGTCATTTGGATGAGGCATGGTGGTTTACAACTGTGTTTTCGTATAGCTGAAACTCTTTGCCGTGTAATTGCTTAATTCGACGAAAGCAAACGTTGTTGCATTCGCCGTTTTATTTCACTTATCCATTTGGAAACCGCCATTTCAAATGTCAACTTAATGAAACTTTCTTAACAAAATGTACCGAAAGAAAGTGTTTGCCTCATCGAGAAAATATTTGACGAAGGAACAATCGGCCGAGTCGACACTTAACTTTGCGTCAGCCGCGCGCAGTTCGTAACTTACTCTTGAGAATGTCGTTGAATTCGAACGGATTAAAATATTACGGCACCGCGCATGCCTGTCCATTAGCTCGTCCAAACACGGAAATCTCGATCCCGATCTCCAGAATAAGCGAGCCCGTTAAAACGCACGATTCGACCAAACGCAATGTAAGAAATGGGCCCCTCCCGTGGTCCACGCCGGTCCTAAATATTTCCTGTCTTCCGATACCCAAAGCATTTGCGAGAAAGTTGCCAATCCCGCGTAATCGCGTTTCGCATTGGCTGCCTTTTTTTTCTTTCCTCTCGGACTGATTTATATCGTGAGTGAAGATCCCGCCGGGAATCAAGATTCGCTTTTACGCGCGTATATATACACTTTATCGCACGATTATAATTAGGCTCTCGCAGGGGCCATTACGAGCCTCTGCGAGTACTCATTAGAATTCATTTCGTTCGATGATTTAGCTTGGTTTTTCGGAAACGCGCTTGAGTACGCTTGTCGATGAAAGTTTCAACTTTCTTTGATGTTCACGAGTCGTGCATGATGCCTCTTGGATGGATTTACGAAACGTCAAGAGCAAATTAAGGGGTTGCATTTCAACTGCTGATTTACTCATCCGAGAGAACGCTCATTTTATTATGCGTGTTATATAATTTTCGGAGTCCGAGCGCGCGCGTAACAATAAACAATCGCTGTTAGTGGGGGCTTTCTGTGAAATTTCGTCCCGATTTTGTATTCATACGCGAGAGCAAACACGAAGAGTTGTAAATTCATGGTGCGTCCGTTTGACGGTGCTAATTGGTATCCGTCACAGTGACCTCAAAAATCAATTACCTGTTTGCGAATTAAATTGTAATTTTTGGAACGTCGCGTATACACCAGTCCTTAAACACGCTATTAAATTTTAAATCAACTGTTTAATTTAAATTGAATATTGAAATTCTGAAACGGTAACCGTTTTCCGTCACGGGGTTATGCACGTTAAAATTCATCGGGAGCATCTTGTTAATTTTCGCTTCGAATTATATCGTCATTGGATACAAGATCAAGAGACCCGAACACCCACGGACGTTTCGTCGTTTATCAAAATCAGAAATTCGTGTATACATATTTTTTTAATTTCGAACGTATGAAAAAAAAAAGTTTCACATTTTTTCAACGCCTACCTGATGCAAAATTAATTTTTGAAAAATGGGTTACAATCTGGCCGCACAATTACCTATCTCTTTTCTTTTCTTTTTTTTTTTTTTCTTTGCAAGCATTTCAACATTAATATTGCATGAAATTTTATGTTCAATCTTTGCATTTCAATGATCCTTTTATGGGCGATATATTTCCCTAATATGAGAAAATAATATAAAATTTTCGCTCGTACAATACCGTTAGAGGGAAATTAAATTAAACTATTTTCGCGCTCATTGAAATAGCTCTATCCTCTTGAAGTAGTTGCCGGCGTTATTGAACGTGGACGGTAACCTAGAAACTGCGCGCAGTTCGAAACGCATTTGGAGAAGATAATTTGTCGGTTTGAAGGTTTCAAGACGTCGGCGCGAAAACATCGATGTGGTCTCACGCACCGATCAGTGCCACGCCGCTTTGTAATTCTCGATCCCATGCTTTTCCGCGACGTACTGAGGATCCATAACCTCGTTTCTTCCCTCGCCTCGAGCGACCTCTCGTGGCGTCGTCGACCTCCTTTATATCGAGGCACGTCGTTGACCTCAACCTTCCCCGGACCCTTTCGTTTAGACTCTCCCCGGCTGTCGGGCACTGCTCATTTTTCATCTCTTTTCGCAACCAATTGGCTTCTTTCCTGCACGACGTCGTGTGCTGGCCAAATTTTTATTTCCACATTAGTACAATGGTCACTCATTCAGCCAATGAATTTTAATAGCTACTTTAATTCCCTTCTTTAGGCATATATGCAACCAAATTAATAACGCTTCCAGACCATGTCCAGACATTCAAAAAACGTGGGACAAACAGTGAAACTCAAAACCAAAGACGATTCTCTCGACCCAATGAAAAAAAAAAAATTGCCCCGTCAATGCTAGTTCCACTGAATCATTTCACCTCATGTTTGAACACACGAGAGCTTAAAAGAAAAGTTCATTTCCTCTCGCGGAGAACAGACGTTTGATTTATTTAGTTTTGTCGTAGCCGGTTCGGAAGATCAAACGAAAATGAGAAGTTACGGTTACATGTTTATTCAGAGAAAAGCGTGACACCGAACCAAACGACAACTGTGAGAATTTAAAAAGTCATCTCTCGATCCACAAACGAAATGTGGTGGAAATTCATCATCTCATAAGAATAGAGGACTTTTTCATCTACCCACGGGAACGATGGATGGGAAAAAAGATGTATTTTTTAGGTCATTATAAAACGACGCGAAAAGCCGTGGCGCTTGAACTTGAAAGCTCAAAAATGTGGCGTAACCGCGTCCTTGTGGGATTAATTAATTGATTGGCAACGATATAAGCACGAAGATGTTTATCGTCTGCAATTTTAATTGCGTACGAAGGAACAAGAAGAACTGGCAAGGACAGTCGAATTAACGATCGCGGCTGTGTATTGTCGGCTTACGTTTTTCTTTTCATCGTGCGGTCCGCACGCGCGAAAAGCCACTCGCGTGTACGGCTCAATCTGCGCTTGTTTTTTGCGCTTCGGCTCGTTATTTCTGAATGGCCAGCGGTTTCCAAGTGCACAAAGCATTCTTCGGTAATTAGATACGTAATGTGTTCCGCGCGAGCTTATCTTCGAGTCATATACTCCGGCGGTGCCGATACTTTCACTGTTACACAGAAGCGCCCGTAACTTCATTTATTCGAACGTGTTCAACGCCTCGGCGAGCACAAATGATAAAGCTCCCAACGGACCAAATTCGGCTATTAAGCTAATGGTCCATTCAAACTGACCATTACCTATAAATTTAGATGATTCGTACTAAATAAATTACCATCAAGGCCGAAGACTACTTGGATTCAATCGTATATAATTGGACGCCATAAAAACGTGCATTTTTCTACCATCCCTAATGGCTTTTTCTCGATTTATGTTGTTCAATGGAATGGAAACAATTTTTGATATCAAATCAAACAGCTATTGAATAATCAAAAGGAATGGTTCGAAATCATCGGAGTGCTTAATTAGCAACAACTCATCAGAAGCCGAATATTTTGTTTTTTTATCGCCAGAGGTTTTCTCATGACACGAGCACTAACCCAATTAAAAGTACGCAATAAAAGCAGCATGAGTCGTGAATTTTCGAATCGCCATTACTTACAACGTCATAATTACCCCTGGGGTTATACGTGTTGGATGTGATTGGATTAACCCGAAACCACGCTTACACATCAATAAAGACACCTTCGTCAAATCAAATTGCGTGAGCGAGTACCGTTAGAGGTGAACGAATAATCTCCGGACCGTTTGTTTGACGAGTGAAGTAGGTCGCGTTTGACAATTGTTTCATTTTTTTTGTCTCATCTTTTTCAATCTCTGTAACGATAAGATGATTAACAGTCATTTTTCCAATGTTTAAATTTTTAATCATGTAAAATTTAAATTCAAACATGGATAGCAAAGTTTTCGAATTTTGAAGCGACACTAGCGCCACCATATCACTTCTAAATCGCGAAGTTAGTTGATCGTCAAACAGTAACGGACCATTGAAATAAGTGTGAGTATAAAACCGATGTTGAAAAATCATATATATCTTTAATGACTCATCAAAGGCGAGTGTTAAAGATCGATTCGGACGAGTTGTATTTCATGTCAACTTTTGTCTCAGCCCCTTGGTAATTAAATCAATGATTCATAAACCTCATTAAGCGCTCTTTCTTCCGGCGGTGTGTATTCAAAATCAATGTATACAACCAGGGACGATTTAATTGGTCACACTTTGTAATTGAGCGTCGCGCCGATTTATCATTTGATGTTCGCATATTAAGCTTATCTCCTTTTTGAAATGCAAAAATCAGCCTAGAATTCAAAAACTGGCGGTCCGTTGAGTTGGCGCTCTTAAATTTTGTGATATCGTTATCGATGTCCCGGCACACAAAGCGAGCCCTGGGCTTAGCACTGTTCCACTTATAAAGCTACCGATTTTTGGGGCCCTGAATTATTCATCATCAGTGCGCCATTTTGATCGGCCTGTGCTCTCTCATTAATATCAATTATGATTTCATTTAGATGTCACCCTGGCTGCGAATTTATTCATGAAGCTTACAAAAGTTATGTGTGCCATAATACTTTATTACCATACAAATTCGCCTGTCAATTATTTCTTATATAATTAAAAATAAAACGAAAAGATAGCGAGGCCAACAAAAACGACGAGAGAAACGTCACTGAACCTCTGCCGCCAGTTGTAAATATTTCAGTCCGTCTCATCTAGAGGCTGACTTTCTTCGGGAGCAATATCCGAAATTGACAACGCCGTGAAAGTGCACTCTACGAGATGATCTTACGTGTTAATCCCAGTCGGGTTCACTTTGTTTCAAGGTGCATCGAAATCGCGCGTAGGCTGCAACAAATTAATTTTATGATTCCCATGCGAGCAGTTGGGGCTGGCAAAATGTTCTGTGACTCAGTTGCTGATGGCTAACCGGAAACCCAATTACGATCAATAATACAAACATAAAACCACAACGCACGTTTTACATTTACATTTTTTACATTTCAATTCCTTTCAAAATATTACATTTCATTTGTTTCCGTTTCATATTAATTGGGAATCATATTTTTCAAATATTTTTATCTCTTCCAAACTGCAAGTTTTTATATTATGATTTTTTTTTTTTTTTTTTTTTTGAAACATAATATTCTCGTTTTCAAAGTACGGGCCAAAATATTTTCGATGAAATATCATCATTGTTGTTGTTTTGAAATTGTATTTGAATTTTTTTGCTGTTCGTTGGATGTTTTCGCCAATTCATCGTGATTGCAGTGTGTGCATAACAAATTGCCGGCGCTCCATTTCGCACCGTTAGAAAACACTTGTCAATCAGTAATGACCCAGCACGTGAACGATCAACACGATCGTGATGTTCAATCGAATGTCATGCGAATATAATAAATGCATCGGATAAGGATCAGCCAGCTGATTTCTCAGCGGAAGCGTGTACTCCATTCGCTCTCTCAATCGGGCGCCAATTTCAGACGCCGAAGATTGTACGTGGCAATCATTTTTAACGTATTGTTTCGAAATCTACATTAAATTATGATTAAACGATGGTAATCATACATTTTCATCCGATATGAAATTGAGCTGTACGCGAGAGGGCCCGCAATTGGATCAATTTATATCTGTGCCCCTCTTTTTCGTGACAACTGTATATAATAAAATCCTTCTTTTTTTTTCGTTTCGCCGACTTCAAAAAAATGAAAGCGTCAAAGAGTGTTGTGCGAACGCCAATGCGGCTTTCGCTGATCCAGAATCATATCTGCGCCAGGATTTTTGCCTCGATAGGCCCCCGGAGCTATTTTCAGACGGAACGTCGACAGAGTGATCGTTGAAATAAAAATGTTGCGCCATCTTTGATACCGGCGCACTTTCCTGCGCCTAACTTGAGCCGAGGAAGTACCGAGGCGGCGTCTCTTTCCATCAGATAAGAGATGCGCGAGGCATAGGCAATGAGGGCGAACAACACCTTTTCCATCCTACGGGCGGTACTGCTGATCGGGCGCCTTTTGCACTCACGCGGTTATACGCCGCTTAATGAATCGGGTCAGAAATTATCGATGCCGCGTTTGCCCTCGAATGTTGTGTGTACTCTCCTACGCCGCCGCCGCCACAGCTAATGAATTGCGTTACCGGTGCAATGGCGAATGTGACTGGGTCGTAATGAATTACGAGCTCCCAATGATGAAGTTGAACGAAAAAGTATGATTCAAGAATCACGATCGAACCGGGGGTCGCGAACTTGCCCAAATATCTCACCCGATTTAATGTGCACTTCTCTTTTTTAACTCACGAACCGATACTGACTGTTCGACTGCTTCGAACATAAATTTTCAACGGTCAAAGAAAAATAACGAAAAGAAGCAGCCGAAATGAAAAACTGCGCCGCTTAAAATCATTTGCCCCGATCCCTTCGAGTTTCTCACTCGAACGTTTTAAATTGCACTGGCAGGAGATCGGGGCCTCACGTTGGACCGACATTGTAATTATGTAATGCACTCCTGACCCACAGCGAAATCAAAAGCAGGAACATAATTTCATTATCGGTAAAAGCCAAAGCAGAGCTGCCGAAAAAAAGGTCGGGAGTCAACCTTTTGGAAGTATGTTTCGACTGGAAACCGCGTCGTAAATCTCGCGGCGGTATCCAAGCGGCCACCACGTCCGTTTTGAACTTGAAATACCCCCTTGGTTGTATAAGATCCGCCGCAAATTGGAGCAAGATATATGTACTTTTGGAGATGAAGAAATTTGTACGGCGAAGGACTTATCAGTTTTGTTGGAAGTTGAAAAGTCGAGTCGGGAGCCAAACCAGAAGTAAAAAACAAGAAGTGCAGTCCCATTACGGAAGTCAGTAAAAGAATCATTTGTATTCTATACCCCACATAATTTACGTCATAAAAGAACACATGTCTCGAGCTGCGACCGATGGACATTTCGGGTTTCTTTTGTGGACCTTCTTGGAATCGATGAAAAAAAAAATTAAAAGGGTTCGGTCAAACTGGAGTGCGGCAAACTGTTTTACCTATAAGGCGTTATGATCCAGGTTGTACGTTTGCATAAAAGTATCGCTCTCAGCTCGACACAATAGTGCCGATCTAGACGGAGATTTTTTTTTCCTCTTTCTCCTACCGCTTCCGACTGTCAGGGCCGCGACAATCGACAGGCCCGTGATAACAATGACAAACGATCGAAATGAGCAATGAAACGATAAGACAGGAACGTAACCCTGTCGTGTTTGAGCGCACGAAAAGAGGGCAGCTGGTGTTGTCATTATCGGAGTGTTATTTTTGTTTCTCGAAATGTGGGAAACGCTGACTAAGCACCGGCAAGGAGAATGTGAAACAAGGCGAACACGCAGTTTCGATTTTCAGTTGGGTTATTTTGCTAGGGTTATTTTTGCGATGGCAGTGAAAGTTGGCTGGTAATGAAGTGGTAGAAACGCGCTTCGGTCGATCGCGGACTTGATGGTACAAGTTTATTAGCCATTGTTATAAGAGACTTAACTGTCAATTTTTAGCCAACTTTATAAACTGTTTTCAGATTTAAACGGGTTAAACAATTGCAGACGTCGTAAATCAGTCTTGGTTATTAATTTTTTTTTTTCGCGTCCGATTGAACATATATATCTTAACGGATTGAAATTTTATATCCCACACGTCGTCGATAGTCCTACGACTGATGGATGTGTGGACTCTTAAAGAGATGAGAAATCGTTCTCGGCTGTCGCCTTATTGGAACAAATCCTGGTGCCATTTTGTAATCATTGTGTAACTGCGGGAGTCGATTCAACCACTACAAAATCCTCTGTTGCATTCGAGAGAGTAAATCAGACTTGCGACCACCGTCGGTTTAAATGGCTGGCTGCTCTAGCCCACGCAGAACATTATCGTTGATCACATCGAGCGGACCAAAAGTCAGAACCTGCTGATTCAATTTCTATTTTAATTTCAGTCCAAGTGAATCGTTCGCCAATTTAAACGTCATCAAAGCAAATCTTTATTTTCAATCAAAAAAGAAGAAGAAGAAAATGTTTTAACCTGTCACGATTCTTATCTGTAAACTGATGTAAACAATATATATCCAACCGAAAAAAATGATTTCAGATTCCCAGGATGGCGAACGGCTAATAGTTCATCATTAAAAACTCATCGCGTCGAGTTTTGTTACTCGGTGCATACTGGCGACAGGTTTTTTCGTAAAAAGTCATCGCGAAAATCGCGATGCAATTTATTCCTCGTTTCGGTAAACGTCGGGGATTAAAAAGTGAAAATTACAACTGGCGCGCAGGGAGGCAGCGGGGTGAAGGGGCTAAAGGGATCTGCGAGGACGAAAAGGCGACAAGCCGACTGCCAGTTTTGAGCAGAGACGTGTGGTGAGCAGGGGTACAAAAACTGGTTGCGCGCTCTCTGATATGATATGCGAACGCGAGCGCGCTCGCAGCCAAGAAATTCCATCACGGATTCCCGGAGTCTTATCGGGTCTGTCCATCTCCAATTAACTTAATACCAACGGCCAATGAATAATTTTGCAAGTACGGTCCCGCGTAGTTGGGGCGTGCGAGTCGACTCGTGACATAATTGATAATCGAAAAAAAAGGGGCAGCGTGAGTTGCGCGCGCCACGCCATCGGCGCTACTCGAATTTTCGGCGGATTCAATCAACCGAAAACTTTATCGCTTATTTGTTCTCGTCGGGCCCTTGCACCTCGGTTTTATCGGGCCGAATTAGCATAAATAACTCGGAGCAACGCGGCGAGAGAGGCCTACGCATCGCGTAAAAACAATCAGCCCCGCAGAGATAAGAGCGCCAACCGAGAAGAAGAAGAAGTAAAAAAGTTGCATTGACGTAATTAATGAGCGAGCTCAACTTGAGACGGTAATAGTAGCGCCACGGCGGACGGCTCATCGTGAACGTACACATGCATGGCCCGGAAGCTGCCTAGGCACGATCCAGTCTCGGTTACATCGGGTTCGCTGCGGCGGCTCTTGCGTTACGGCGTGTTTCGTGCGATTAAAAAATTTCTCTGGATTTCACGGTGGTGTAAAAAGCGGTGAGAGTCCGTGTTACCGGGACGGCACCGCTGTCTTTGACGCCGTTTATAAGGGAATAGAAAACTGCGTGTGTACACACGAGATAAGGACCAACACAGAACGATAAATAGAAACTCACGGGCGATTAACCGTCCCCCGGATTAAACCGGCGTTTATTACGCGATCATCGTGCGATTACAATTTGTTAAGCCAGAGAGAAGGCAAAAATGGCCCGGAGCTTTGTCGGGGCTCGGACGTTTGAGGGGCATTAATTTTCGACCATTTTTGAGTCGAGGAATTATTATCTGATGGGTACTAATTAACCGAGATAACGAAAGATTACCGAAGAGTCGTTTGACACTTCTTGTTTGCTGCTTGATAGCAGCAAATGCATTGGCGATCGCATGCGGATGTCGCAGTTTTATCAATATCATACCACTTTTTACGTGGCTGATAAAAGTGAAGGGACACCGAATACTTACATAAGTGGCGGATACAAAAACAAAAAAAGCTTCCCCCCGTACTCGACATACATTATTTTGTATACTTGTTTCTTCGACTCGAATATTTTAGCCGGCACTTAAAAAGTGCACCCAGGATGAGGAGCGAGCACACATCTATAACAAAATGGCCTTTTTTAATCTTCGGCTGGCAATAAAAAGTGCGTGTACCGATTAAAATTAATCTTGTTCCATTACAAAACATATCGATTATATTGCTCTGTCCCTGATTTTTTATACTCGGTCGTATGCGCATTAAGTTACGAGGAGCTTCATAATTGGCTAATTAACTTGTACGTTGCACAAAAAAGTACAGTTGACTATTAAGTATTATCAAGTTAATGATTGCATTATATCAGTGTACCCGAGAGCCGAACAACCGGATGGAATTTCGGGTTAATACAAATAACGCGTATCTCTCGACCCACTTTAAAATTTGAGGAACGATTTCAATTAGTCCCACCGGTAACACAAAGACGCCATCAAATGAACCGTAAAGTATCCCGCTTCGTCCGAATTAATCATCAAGGGGACAAATTTCTGCCGGTTGTTTTTTGATCATTTGACGAGAGAGGTTTTGGAGCAAAATTTACGTCTCCTCCTGGGCAGGGCCCCCTTTGTCCAGTCGTGACACGGACGTGTTGCGGATAAGAACGAATCATGAGCTCAGACGGCCGGCTAGATATATCCCTGACAGCTCCGATTCTTGTGCAATTCCGTTTGAACTCGTATAAATTATTCGCGCGGTTGCGAAACACGCCCCGGCTGCTGCAGTGTGACTTTATTATGAACTCGACCGAGATACACGCTTCATTTGTTGGCGCGCGCGCATAATACACTCGTGAGCGACACCACGAAATCCACCCATCGTTGCACAAGACACGCCGGGCGATCGCGATCGGCATCGTAAAATCGGTTTGCGAAATGCCCGGACGAATTTAATCTCCCCGTTGATATAAAATCGGGATGAAAAATTTTGTCCCGTGATACATATATATATTTTTGGTGCGCGGTATAACATGGTGCGGCACGAGCTGCGTGCTGCGATCCGGGCGCCGATCGCAGAGCGATGACTTGCGATTTCTTCGGACGCTCCGGTATGCTAATTGCGGTGCTCACCTGCGCGTTGTTTTTGAAATGCCGCTACCAACACACGCGGACGGTTTTATAAGCATCGTAAGTGCAGGGCTCCGAGTGAAGCTTGATAACGAATTTTATTCGCAAGCCAGATCGGGGATAATGCGAACAGGTTGGATCTTATAATTCCCCCGGTTAAAAAGACAAGCCGTAGTAATAAAGTGTCGTTAACGTATCGCCGATTGGCGTACAATCGGCGCCCGCGGAGACACGCCGAGTTTTTATTTTTAAACAATACCGTTACTTTTCTTTCGGCCGGCTTATCGATTTTGCCCGGCCGATTTCCAACCGATTTTCAGAGACGATTTTTTGTAACCGATCTGTGAACGATTTTTACCCCCTTGGCTTTTGTAAAATGAACGTTTACCGAGGCATAAGAAAAACCAATAGATCGTTTGGTTATCGCGTTTTGGGATCGGTACACGACATCATCGTTCAGGCGACCGAGTGACGTTTGCCCGAAAGCCAAAGTGAGGCCGGTCGATTAATCTGATATCAAAGGCAGGCGCATGCGTGCGTTCTGGAAAGCGGCTCGGAGTCTGGCAGAAAACACTAGTTCGTTGTCCCATCGCAGCTAGCGCGGGGCAGGGAAGGGGTTCTCAGAGCAGACAGGTACGGCTTAGCCGTGATCCGATCTCGGAATCAGTGAGTTATTCTTCGCCGCGGCATCTAAACGCTCTCCCAAGTCACGCGCTGCGTATACGTTGAATGAGTTTCTCGCTCAAAGTGGACACCCGTCGCAAATATGGTGCAGTGAGATCGACAATGCGTTTCACTTACGGGAACCTTGCTCGGTGCGTTTGTGCCATTCACTCGAATTGTTGTTTTTTCCTTCCTCCACCGTACGTATCCCTCGCTAGTGGTATTTCATCTCGGCCACGCATCTCGCTTTTTACCACTTAAACAATAACAATAACTAATAACTTTCTACGCCGGGCGAGAGATAAAGTGCAGCATTTCTGCCCCGATATGAAGCAATTCAAGTGGAACACGAAAAATATGGACAGGCAGGTTTTTCTTGCGGTAGTCTTTGTGTTATGATTGCCGGCTGAAGTATCCCGCGTCAGTCGGTCAACCCGTTTGCCGCCTTACCTTAAGCGCTTTTTTTCCTCCATCCCGGTACCAAAAGGAACGGCCGCACTCGATTTTGCATTTTGCAAAACGCCGCTCCGCCCGAGCGCTAAAAGTGAGACGTTCGGCATAGGTATCTCGGGGCGCGCCACTTTACAAAGAGAGCCTCGCCAGTGGACTGTGTCGCACGGTCCAAAAATATCCTCCTCCGAGGAGTCCTCGTCTCCCTCGTTTAACGGGTTTTGAATTCAAGAAACGAGCCCACTTGTGACACGTGAAAAAAAAATGAGGAGCATCACGGCCGAATGATTAATAATAATCGGCTGATCGACGGTGCGAGAATATAAAGAATAAATATTTGACGAGGAGTCGGGGAGAGGTTTGTGAAGCGAGAGGTGGCGTGAGAGACCGGACGTGCACTTAAGATAAGTTTTTGGCAGCTTAAACACTCGATACCCGTCTACCCACACAGCAGAGATCAGCAGTCTCTCGAGGGTGTCTAAGGTATCGGCCTGTGTGGTCCGCTCAAATGCGAGACAAGACACGAGGGAGGAGACCTGTGCGACCTCGAGCTCCTTCGAAAATGATTTACGCCCGACCGATAGTGAGGTTTTGTTTAGCCAGTCCGCTCTCTGTCAGGCCTACTTGATTTTTGCAATACATAACCGACGTCTCATGGCGAATCAAGCCGGCGCTATAATTCACGCCCGTACCTGACTCTACACGTGTTAACGCGTTATCTCGCGCCTCAAAGAGGTCAGCCAGTCGTTCACTTTATCCGGCTCCGGGAAATGGTTTTGTAAACAGCCACTAATACCGTGCGTCTGACTGATTGCTTCCCCGATCAGATCGACAATAATGGATTTATTCGCGCTGCCCCTATCGCCGCTCCGACAAGTGATAAGTCGTGCTTTATTGCGTTTCCATGAAACATGTGAATGAATTATTGTGTACGTTTGCGTGATCGGCTATTAGTCATGCCGATGAAACCATTTTAGTTTAGCTCTCCGCGACAGTATGAAGTTTCGCAAAGGCGATCGGCTCCGTTCGGTTGCGTCAGGTAGTTTTGATTCAGATCGGTTTTTTTCCTCTCGGCTCTTAATTGAGATTGTAAAAGTTTTTAATTGTGCTAAAATAGTCGTCAGGATACAATAAAGACATTGACAAGTTGAACAATAAAGATATTGGCAAGTTGAATATCAGTTTTTTTTTTAGTCAGTTGGCTGCTGCGTTTGTTTGTATTAACATTCGGAGCAGGAGTTAGATAACGAATTGAAAAAGTGGAGGGGGGAAAAGGAATACATAATAATGATAACTGTCAAAATACAAAGGAAGATTTTGATTTCGCAAGGGTCTATTAAAAGTTGAAACGATGCCGGAAAGCTACCGAGGCACTTTCGTAATGGCCGAATTTTCCATTGTGTCACGAGGAAGCACGAAAGTTGGACTATAAATTTTGATTACCTCACAAAGTTTTGCCAATGATAATATTTATTTTTCTAATGGCTATATTCCGGTTTGATCTATTATTCAAATCAACACTTGGCTGTCACTTTTCGAACGACGAAAAACCGTAATAAATTTCATTCGGACAGAATTTTGCGTTTAGTTTGTAATAAATTTTCGAGCTTCGCGTCGTTCTTCCGTGTCCCCTTTTCTTCCTGTGTGGTATTTCAGATTAGGTGAATTAGAATTGTAATTTAATCCCGGACGATAATTTTGTTCTCTCGGATATGTATGGCGCGGTGAAAAAATTGTGAATCTTTCACTTTCACGTTGAATTTTATTTCATTCGCTTGTAATTGCGTTTTCTCGCTTAATTTTAATTCATCACAAAATGTTACCGTGCATTTTCTGTCTTCGTAAACCAGATTACATTACATTTCTCCAACTTGTGTTAACCAAAGCATAAATGTTGTTCGTAGGCATTATCATTGAGCCCAGTCACGGTCATATTACATCGATGAAATTGCGTCTTCGTCGCTCCGCATTACACAACATGACAAAAACAAAATCAACAGTTCAAATATTTACTTTCCCCTATTCAAGTTCAACTCACGCTTCGGTTCAAAATATTTAGCACGTCAAAATAATTTTCGCACTTTGTAGCCTTTTATTTATCCTTATTAAGCCACGGGTGCGAAACGATGATATCCATGAAACCTTTTCTCTCAGCTTCAAAGAACCGGGGCATAAAAAAGAACTAATAAACAATTAATTGATTGTGCTTACACCGCATTGTTTCGCATCTCCGAGTGGCGTGAAAGTTTTTTTGATTTGAAAGAAATGTCGGTTACGCCACTGTGTGCTCAATGCTTTTTCATTTTATTTTTCATCGCCGTCTTGCAATCAGGCATAAGGGCCGTCTTTGAGGATACAATTTCGCGATTGTTTCCGGGTCTTTCGCGAGACCCCTCGAGACATAAATTTAAGTGTGTGAATTACGCCAACACATCCAGGTATCAAGTTACATTTCCTTTATATATAACACTCCAAAAAACGTTTGCTGAGAAGGATAGCAAGCCGAAAATTTTCATCCGTGAAATTGATCGTGAAATTCATTTTGTTATACAGGAAGTGTATACATTTCTGATGAATAAGTTGAATTCGCCTAACCAATGAGCGGTTCTTTATGTTCTCGATGAGCCGATGCTGTTAGGACAATCAGGGCTGCTTCATTAACAATTAGAACAAGTCGGCGACCATCGAACTTCGTCTTGTCATACTCAACATCCTGTCCTTTTATCTTATCGCAAAGGTGAGGCGCCGTGATAAGGGCCTTGCTGTACGTCGTGTTCCTTGAAATTGCTCTTTCGCTGCTCCACACACGGTCACCACTCGCTTCGGAGAGTTAACTCGAAAGTCGAGGGAAGCACAATCCACAATGCTCCAGCAATTACGACGCGATAACGCTCTACAACTCTCTTCATCTTATCAACGTGTGGAAATAAGAAAAAGAAAAAGAAACAAAATTTTTGCAAACCGGAGTGTTGAGCAAACACGCGTTTAATCTGCCTCGCAGTTCCTCGAAACCGAAACTCGATTTATTTCATACAATGAATCGGTTGTGCAACTTCATGCGCGCACCAACAATTGATTCAAACGAAAACGAGATTTCAATGTTTACATGAAAATATGAAGCTGATAATGATTTATCGGACTTTCTTTTTCGTCGGGAATAAGAGAATCCCCGCACTTGCACACGAAAACGCAGGGCCGCGCGCCACGCCAAATTCGGCATTGATATTGAAATGTATAGCGGGCAACTGAATCCGATACACGACGCGGGTCTACAAGCTTTTGCTTTTAACGACAAAACGAGCTGCGAAATCGCGTTTCTTATGGACGATTAACTGACATTCCCACGGAAATCGGTATCTGTTGATTACGGTTTATCGCCGAGTAATAGACTCTTGAACCAGTAAACAACTTCAATTAGACGTACTTAGTTCAAGAGACTTACACTTGACACAGATTGTCTTATACATCCCACTTTAGACGATTCTTTTTATTTCGATCCCTGTTACTTTTAACGGCGTTCAACAAGCAAACTCGATTGTTAATTGAAGACGGATGTCGCGGATTATCTGAAAGCTTTCATGAGCGTACAACTTCGATCTATTAATTGATCAAACTTAATAGTACCAACATGATGTTAACTTTCTTCGCATCTCTTGTACGCCAGTCACGTCAAACTCCATGTCTTTCATTTTAATTATCTTAATTTAACACGGCTAATTAATTGTAGCTGATTAAACAATACAGTGCACACGTTTTAGTTTAATAATTATTTTAATGGCAAAAAATTGTCATCTTGTTTGTTTGTTGTTTTTTTTTCGTTGGCTGTACGAAGTTGTTCTAAAACAATGTAACATTAAATATGTTTCAGTGATTTCGCAATTGATAATTCGTGTCTTCGTGAGAAAGTTATTGTTCGTCTATGAACCGAGGTTCACTAACCGTCAAATGCAAAATATATTCTCGCCCTCGTTAAGGGAGAAGTCTTTTAATGATTGCAACTGTACTCGCGAACAACGGGTTATACATTGCGGTATAACGCCATACATGGCGCGAGAGAGCGAAATGATGGCGCGCTTGTAAAATGTGATACGTATCTTCTTATATTAGGAGTAAATTGTATCCTTATTATAACACGCATACTTCACACGCCGCGTCAAAACATCGCATGCTCGGAATCGCAAACTTTTGGCACCTACAACAATTCAGCAGACGTACATCGCGAGATCGTGACTGCTTTTAGACGAGTGGGAGATGTTCATTTTTCACCGTCAATTTGTAGCTGCGGCAAAGTTTAAAGGTGAATTCATAGCTAAAGCTCCTTTCCAACTTGAGATGGATTTATAACTACATTTTTTGTTTCTGAAAGTTAAAAAATAATCAACAAAAGAAAAATGTAACTTTGAATTCACCGGTTTCGTTGGTTACCATAGACGAGGAAAACTTTCTCATGTTCCCGCGCGACATAATTTTTCACACGCAAGGCACATTTTCACGTACGCTTTTTGATTGATAAATAATAATGATTTTTCAATTTCTACCGTGGAATTGTTATCTTGATAAAGGAAAAAGTGTGTGTTGAATCCTTGAGCGCGATATCTCATCTCGACAATAAAACATTTCCATTACAACAAATATTTGATCGCTATCGCGCGTGGCATCCTTTTATCATGATAAATAATTAGCCTGGACGCGAGTCGGTGAAAAATTGCGCGAACAATACTAACCTCTCTCGGGGGGCAGATTTGAAATTATAAGCTTTGGCGCCACACTTTGATCAACGGGAGATGTTATCTGTCGGAATCGTAAATGACTGGTGTGGTAGTCGCGCGTGTGCATGCGGTTCTCCTCGCGAGGGACGGTGGTCGCGAGCGCGCGCGACAAGGACAAAACGATGTCCATGAGATCGCACACGTACGCCCGCGCGAAACAGCCCATATACACGCAACGCGCAGGATTCCGCAGGCGCGCGACCCAGTGACCCGAAAAAGCACCGAGAGATGGCATATAATCCGCGCGCTCCCTCTTGCCGCCTTCCTTTCGCCGATCGGACGGATCGGTCTTCCCAAGCAGCGCTAAAAAAATGATCGGAGAAAAATAATTGCGACCCGACGGATCTTACATTACTCACGTCCCGTACTTCCTGATGCCTTAACTTGCATCTCGAGATATTTATCATTTCCACTATAACAACTGGTATTAAATGCATATTTATGAATGCCCTTTTCATTCTGGAATTCGAGTTATTCGGCAATTTTTCGTCGACAAATTTATCACCCCGTCAACATTGATCGGGATTGTAAGTTCTTGTTTTTTTTTGTTTCATCACCGGGTTCCATTTTAATGAACAAAATTTGTTGATACCCCTTTTTTATGTACAAATTATAATTTATGCGCGGTCGGTGCGCGCCGAAACAAGCGCATTCATAAATGAAATTTATTCCCACTGTTTCCCCCCTGCCGGAGGTTCGCGGTGGGCAAACTGGAATCATAACTCAGCGCTCGGGGTTACCCCCTAAAATTTATTTACGTTGTCATTAAATTACGCAAAAAACTTCCGCAATTCGAAAATGAGTATTATATCACCGTTATCGTAAAGCGAAACCCAATACGCGGGCTCATTCACACCTCCGATTCATAAATATTCAAATGAAATATCATTCATTGCAAGTGTAACTACCAACATCCGTTTGAAATGAATACGACTTTACACGCACTTTTTTACGCACTTATAAATCATTATTTATCCGTATTGTACTTTCGACTAAAATGTGCACTCTTAGCAGATTGGTGCTTGGAGGGTATAATAAACTTATTCTCCCAAAGCCCCTTCTTTCTGTGCGTTACAAACTCGGTCTCTCTCCTATTAATTATCGGCCATTTTTTACACTCTTTTTCAACCCGGCGGATGATTAATGGTAAGCAAAGCGATCTAATTAGGCACCGCGAAGACCAATTTTGTCTGCTATATGAGAACTCGGCAGCGATTTAGCGCGCCAAATGACGACTGTTGAAATAATTCACACGTGTGAAACAAACTGAATCCATTAACTGAAAACGAAAAGCCAACTGTTATTAAATCATCGTCAGACAGAAACGAACGAAAACATTGTAATTAATTGCTATTTACAGGCGTAGAACATGGCCGAATTAGTTTCTACGATTGGCGTGGAATTTCACGTGGAAACGAAAGTGGCGAGATTTTCAAGCGGATAAGAATCACTCGAGTAGCGGTTATTTTCACATGATAAATTTTAGCATTGCTGCGACACGGCCTTAATTACTACTCGTGCCGAAATTGTGAATCGATCATTGGTCCAAATGTATGGGATATGGGTCGAAACACGAATGAAGATCAAGTTCATTATGTATGACTTGTTCGTTTTTTTCATCCTTCGAAAAACTCATTACCAATTCCGCAATTACTTCTCGTATCATATATATACCTACATCAAAGCTCAATACGGTGTGCATTTGTTTCGTGTAACGATCACGTCGGCCCGACAATTTTTCATCCTGCTAATTTGTACATCTCAATTAATATTCACGCTCATTAAAAATTTACAATTTTACCTTTCGTGCGTTTAATTATTTGTGAATTATATTTTCTAATGGGATGTATTTTTTACAGGTTCTGTCATGGCTCTGTAAGAAGGGAGAGGATATTCTTGCGAAGCACGCTCATCACACAGCCACGAATCTTGCAACGGCTAAATTGCATGAGAGAGAATTCGAGAAGTTCTACTTCACTTCGATGGTGAGTGCCAAGTGCTTATTTAGTTTTCAATTGCATTCCAGTTTACCCGTCCAAACACTTTCGCCTAAAACCATCGGTTCGTTTTAAGACCTGTGCAACGCATAACCTCGGTGGAAAGAAATTTTACAATATACATGAGAATTGCTATTCCAAACCGCATGTTCAGAAATAATATGTCGGTTCCATGCACGAGCGTTTGTTAATACAGTCGAAAGTCACGTTTCGTGTGGCTGAAATTTCGTCATCTGTCAAAAGTTGCATAAAGATGACGCCGAGAATAGAATGATTTTGGATGGAACGTTTTCTTTTGTTACGGAGTAGCGCCAGTTCGGTCGGTGTAAATAAAATTCCTGTAGGTTCGTTATACCTACATGCGTCGAATTAAAATTGTTTCTCAATATAGAATATGCAAATAGAATTAATGTAGCTATTCACGAATCTCAAATTGTTGCGTGTGTTGGGCATACCTAGTGGATTCTAAAGGGAGTATTTATATGCGACAGGATTACGCTTCTTCTTTCGTTTTGTTTTTGTCCAAAATACAGATCACGGTTCAGATTTATTGTATGAATGTGCAAAATCATTGAATAGTTCTGGCGTTTGTTTATTGATTCCAAGAATTGAATTGAAATATATGGAGGGTTTATATCCAAGATTATATATATTTCCTTTAGACATCTTTCTTGTAGTCACAACATTTGCAATCAAAATGATTAATTTTTCAATAATTCAGCTGGTCAATAATTATTTTAGAATTCACAAAATTCATATACAATACTTTGTGTCTTCTGGTAATAACTGTATAAATACATCATATATTTTTAAATCAAAACGAATTAAAAATTATATATATATATAATTTTTTTTTGATAAATATTAAGGTGAATATCAAAATATTCTTAAAATGCTATAAGAATACATTGATTAGTCACAATTATCATAGTTCTCTAACCATGAAAAATTTTGCAAAAATTTTGAGTGGTTATTGATTTACAGTCAATAAAATATCAATATCAATATTATTATCTATTGTATCAATTGTATTAAATATCAATATTTAAATAATGAATTTTTATATTTGGTCTGTTGTAATTCCAAAATATAGAATGATTGTTTCTTGAAGATACAGAATTGAACTTTTTATATTGAATTATTTTTAATACAAAGGATTATTTTTGATTGATACAATGTAAACATATCGTCAATTCAAATTTCAAATTATACAACATTTTATCTTGAGCACAAAAATTTCGTTTAATCTTTTAGAGGAATTGTACATATTTGCATTTTTAAAAGATTTTTTTTCAACCGGTAAAACAGATTCCTTTATTGCCGATTGACTTCGTGGATAAAATCGATATGGTAAATCGTTTCTGAACACAGTTGATAAAATAGATTTTTTATCAAAGCATATATTTGATTCCATACTATCTTAGCTAACAAAAATATTTCAATTCATTAAAAATAGAACCCGATTTAAGTATTATTACAAACTTGATGGCTTTTTTAAATGTAAGAAATCAAGGAGAATATTACATTTTTGTTCATACAATGGTAACATGACTGTACCGTGGCACCCCCTTTACTTTCACCCGGCAATTCAATGAAAATAAAGATAAATGTAGGGACCTACGTTCTCGACCAGGTGATTCGATCGTTCAAACGATCTCAATAACAAAATATCACTTCGCAAGTGTCTCATTACAAGGAAATTTAATAATTAAAACAATATCCATTCAATTGACACTCCGGAAACTTTCGTTCGTTTTTTTTTCTTCAAATTCTTTTATTAACTAATAACAGATTGATACATTTTTTTTATAACTTGTTTTACATAACAAATCATTCGCTTTCTAAAAAGTAAAGAAAATACTTACAAAGAAACATAAGTACTACTTGAAATCACATTCTTTAACGGGCTATTCGCAACATGTTATTTCAATCGAAAAAAATATAAAAACAAGGCCGCACTCGAGTACCAAAACTGATGGATTAAAGGAAATAATCACTCATCGTTTGACTAAGTGGTCACTCGTCAAATGCTTATCAACGGGCAGTGCGAATTCTTGTAAGTGGGCTTTACGAGTGGCATTTGTTTCCGCTTTTTTGATTGCGCCACCGCACATTGACCTCCATTAAATTCGCTTCCACTGTCTCCTCCATATCGCGAGAATTTCTTTTCTCTCTCCCGAAGAGGCGACTTTTATTGTTAACTACGTAGCACTTTTGCAATAATTATATATGGCGTATTTCGCATATAATTATAATTAATTATTTATTACGCTGTTAGCAAGTAGGATGCATTTTATTATTCTCAACTCGGTACTCGGTGTACGTTATTCATAAACACTATCGTTATCGCAATATGTAAAATTTAAAATGTTACGAAAATTCATTTATATACAAAACTAGAAGAGATGTCATGGAAAATCTTTATCATCGACTTCTGCGTCTTTTCATTATTCATCAGCAGGCCGCTTCGCGTGTTTTACGTTTTCACGCTGTTTGATTATTTTTATTTTCGTTTATCCAGTTGTTAATGTTCCATTGTTGTATTATTCGGATTTTCGAAAATGAATCATCAGAAGGATTATAAACGCATTATGAAATTGTTGCAAAAGTTCAAGCGGCGTTAATGCATCGGGGCTCTATGATCGCTTTGTTTTAATGGTTTTGCGATTTTACGTTCATCATTCCGGCATCCTCGCGACATTTTCGCGTTTGATCGATCGCAAACAAATTAATTCTTACGTAAGGCACAACATCGCAATGCTATAGACTCTCATGTAATACGATATCAAGGAACTGGCGTGATCGTGTGTCAAGGAACTCAGACGTGACACAAGAAAGAGAGACCCAACGCGTCGTTTTGCCATGCAATTTGTAATCCGCGAACATTCATGGCTTTTACGTCAGACACTTTGTGACAATGGGTCTCGTTCCGCTAACCCAAATCCACATTATGGACGTAGAAGAGCCGTCGGCATTGCGGCTACAAATTATAAACGAACATATTTAACCGAAACGAATTTCTTGAACTCTTTTTGCACGCTCTTGCTGATTCATTTATATTTTCGAAACAAAGGAAGAAGCCCGCGATTTTTCATTCGGATTTCACTTCAAATGTCAAGTTGTTATTATTTCAATTGAGAATTCACAGAGGTCACACCGGAGATACAAGTGTCAAATTATATAAACGTAAGAACAATAACGAAGATTGTAGATATCTGACAGTCTTAAATCCTGACAATTTTTCATATTACTTTTTTTTTTTTTTTTTGAGATTGAAGACATTTGGTTGCCAGTCTGTGATCGCAAGTTTTTCACAGTGCCAGAAGTTTGGAAGAATGATGGGGTTCCTTGACCCCTAATATCTAAATTTAAAAGAATAAAAAAGACGCGCGTGTACCACAATAGAGATAAAATCGATCGTCTCTTTCACGACGAATTTCTCGAGTGTGGCAATCAATTTTCGAAACCACACTCGATCAAGATTCACGACGTGCATCAGGCTTATCGGAAGTACTTCTCACCGGATGTTCAAACTCAGCTCCTGGCACAATCGTCAAGGTGCACAGGTACATTACATTCGATACGCGACTATCCTGTTTTGATACAATACAAATAGAAAGTTTTTGCACGGCAATGGCCGTGGCAGAATATCAAATCTCGCTTTGATATCGTACCATTTTTCAAATCTCTAACTCTAGCAAAAGTTTTCTTTCTACATTATTCAAACGGCGTTTTTGTGAGTTCGAATTTGACACGTTCATTCCAGATTCCACTTTTATATTAATACACAATTTGCAACGTCTGATTTCACAAACAAATCGATAGAAATTTTGTATTACGATTAGGGTCGTTGGTCGATTGAAACATTATCGAATTTTTTCGCTCGATGTATTTGTACGTGAGAGCTGATTTAATAAACTGACCCTCATCTCTTGCACCCACTCGGACGAGCGTTAAGCCACTCATCAATCGACCGAACATCAGATTCATTGTCTTGTGAAAAGAATATCGCTGGCGCATCTGCCGCATCTGATAGCAGACGTGAGAAAAAATGCGTTGGTACATTCGCCGGGCACTTTCGCGAGGAAATCACTTTCCCTTCTGATCTAACTTAATCCTTTCGAGCTCATAAGCCGCTCGCAATCGCTCCCTCTGAGCATAATGACGTCGAGGCGCCCGGCGTTGATGAGCCAATGCAAATGGGATTTCGTGCAAACATTAACATACGCACGTCGTCAACTTAGTCGACGAGCAAGTGCTTTTCTAATAAATTTTGTACTTGATGCTCAGCAAACCTCTGCATAATTGATTCTCGTCCCGCTTAATTATCGACGCAAAAAGTTGTTTTCATAAATTTTCACAAAATTCTTTACACTGTCCAATAACTCATTTTGTGAAACGAAATAAAGTTGGCAATTTTTTTCATTTTGCTCGAATAAACTGGATTTTTGGAATTTATTATCGGTTCGATGGGTGGAACTCGAAAAAAAAGAACTTACCAATTTGTTATCAACATCGTTGGTTCCTATTTTATCGAGAACACTCACAGATGCAAATGGCAAAATCTGCATTTTGTAAAATTTGTTTCTAACCGCGAGGTAGAGCAAGCTGAATTCAAAATGTAAGTTATGATTTAATAAGAAACCATCCATTCAGAGCCTAGTGTAATTAATTATCTCGCGTCGCACAATTTCTCTTTACATTTCTAAAAAACAAAAGCTTAAAACTGTCGCATAGAGAAGCATGATTAATATTAATCACGACTGAAAGCGAATCGCGTCACCTATTTCACATAACAGCATTAAAACTTGTTTGCACACGCCATTAATTTAATCGACTAGGTTAAAACCAGCGAGTCCACGCTAATTTCTCTATTATTCCGTTTAATGAACTAATTATCCTCGAGCGTGATTTCAATTTTGCTGGGATCCTTTCTTCGAATCCATTATTCATCCGATATTCCGTCACGCTAAATACATCTCTGTCGTTGTACATTGTACACACGGCGGACTTGAATGATCGACTCCATGGAAACTCAATTCCACGGAAAATCGCTGAAGGAAAAACAAAATAACACTCCTCCTGGCCTCGGAAATATCGTTCTCACGCGCATTTTCTTACCGGTGCAAAAATATACATACATTACTTTATTTATTTATTTTTGTTCGTTCTTATTGCGAACGCGCTGACTCGTCGCTTGCGCAACGCAAATATTTTTCGAACTGTACTTTTAAGGTCGGCCATGCACATCACGTTTCTCCGGATCGTCCTTGACAACAACCTAAAACACCGTCCCAATTTTGATATTAGAAAATCGCGCCCAAAGTTTTCGGTTCAATGATCAAATTAACTCGAGTCATTCGCATAATTACATGTGCTCGATTTCGCGTTTGCGAGCGGGGGAAAAAAAAGTCGAGCTACACGAGCAGCATCGCGTTTATCATGATAAATGAAAAATATCACGAGCGATGCTTTTTCGAGCCGTCCCACTTTGCACTCCGATTAGCCTACATCTTGGCAATACGTTATATATTATTTTTTCTGCACCTACACTGGTGGCTGCGGCGCTTGTAAGATACGTGTTCTGGAACACAGGCATCAACAGCACACGCAGAAAGAGCGAATTGCTCTCCCGTGTTAGCACTTGATCGTGCATTAACAAGCATCGTTGCAAACTATTATCAGCCGTCCTCGTGTTTCTGCACTGATTCTCGTCACGAAATGAACTACGAGTTTGTGCCGCGCTCTCGTTTTTGTTACAGTTCATTACGCCCATTGATGGATCAGCTTCATTCGCTCCTAATTATTTGTTTTTGAATATACAAACACACGTGATGCTTTTATTTGTTTCTTGTCCGAACTAATGAATGAGCGTTGAGTTAACATATTAACTGAACTTGAAAACTTTTTTTTCTAATTATAGATTACAGACGGAACTGCAAAATTAATGTAGTGGTTATGTGATTTGAACACTGTCATAACGATGATAAGTGACAGAGACCGTGAAACATGAGATCCTAAATCAACACGTTACACCTTTTCAAATCTACCTTCAGGGGTTTGGTAATGAGAAAAATATACCTATAGTTATGTCGACAGATAACTCTAAACGTTTTACCTGACCTTTTTTTTTGTTTCTTTTTCATTTAAAAGCCTTCCTTTTCATATATAGAGATCATATTTGACGTATAAAATTTCAACTCTCTACCGTTTCGAATTTCAAACTTTGAAACGAAATAAGCACACGATATTATAACCGCTCTGTGTAAACATAACTTACTACTTTGTTATGAAAAAAAAAGTCAAACAGTTCGCAGACGAGTCTTCCAGTCTCGAGGAATTATTGTTATTATACTTTTGCGCAGAAATTTATGAGGTATTAAAGGTTATTATATGTATTTATTTTTCTGATAAAAAGAATAGCATGCGAGTAACAAATTGGTAATTAGAGTATTACTAACGTGAAATTCTTGAGTGCATGTTTTATGGACTTTCCTATTTTAATGAAGTGTAAAACTTTCAACCGTTTCATTAAAACCTGAAGTTTGATCAATATTATTAGTTCTAATGATTCAAAAAAAAAATATCAATCTTGAACGCAACAGTCATGCTTTTGTCAGACAAAGTTTGATGGCTCAATGAAAACAATCAACGTCGCAGTTTCAACGAACAATGTAAATCTTGACGAACGTGAATTAGAGATTCCAAGCTGGTACGATTCAAATTAATGCGCTCATTTGTTGATTGCAATAACGTTTCTCTCAATTAGATAAGTGAGGATTATTTTCTTACCGATAAAAATCTTCTTGAACCTTGAAGAATCACTCAGATATTCAAGCAGACTTTACGCGAATTTATTTGACGACTTTATCACGATTGTATTGTCGATGAAAACAAGTCCGCTCTGTCGTCGGGCGTAACAAAAATACAACCATCGCGGAATTTTTTGACTTATGCTAAACAGCAGCAGCCGAGGCAAAAGCGTTCCACAAAACCGTTTGCAAATCGCCGCGCGCGATTATCAATTCCGATCACAATGCACAAACATCGAAATTGCATTTGAGCGGCGCGCGTAAGTTGTGGCTTTTGCGGTCATCTAGATACGATGTCAATTGAATCTTTGATATTCAACTGTCGTGCAGCTGGGTGTGTTACAGATACGCGACATTCATGTGGCGCAAAGTGGGTGACCCAACGAGTCATGCCACTCGCGTCACAGACATTTGTTCGTACATCAGTTTCTCCGTGCATTCGAAGGACATAAAAAATAACTGTATACCGTATGCCCGGTCGAAATTTGCAAACAGCCCGATGAATAATGCAAACAACAAACATATGATACGCTAACATCATCAGTGAAACTAGGATTCCAACGAGGGGCCGCCAAGGAGCCGGTCGACGGAAGTTCCAAATCCATTTTAACGATTCGCTGATTGTATCCGAACACGAGTGGAGCTTGACCTTGTCCGATAAGACAACATCGGTTGAACAGATAAAGCGCCGAGTGCACAAGCACAACGAAAGTGCCAAAGCAAAATGTGGGTTAGAAGCGACACGGCTCACTTCCGTGCTCGAAATTGGACACGATTTTTCGAATTTTTTTTCTTTTCTGTTATGCGACTCCTTTTCGTTCCGTAATGTCAGGCCTCGGAGGGAGACAACAAAAAGTGACCTCCGAGCGGCGTGACTAATTGACTGATTTGCGTAATGTGCTAATTATTTCTGCGGGAATCACCGGGTAAAGTGGTTTTCGCTGTGAAAGTAAATACAGAAGAGCCCTAATCGAAGACGTGAAGAAGTGAGTCGTAAAATTCGTTGGAACATCGGGTCTCGTTAATTATGAGCGGTCTATTATGTAGACTGAAATGAACAGCCGGGCAACATTGTTGCGATTGATTTGTCGCAATAACGCAACAAGAAAAGCGGCTTCCGCGACGTGCAACGGCAACTGCAATTATATGAGTAAATTGTCATGAAAATAGTGACGTGTGTCGAGCGCGCCAACGGAACGTGCAATTGGCGTTTCCATGAAAATATACGTACATCGCGCGAGAGAGTCCGTGCCTCACGACACACTCGTTGCGGTAAATCAACGTTTTCCAATGGGATATATAGCTTGGTGCATATATAACACGCATGATGATAGTGCGCAAGATAAAGACACGCTTTGTACGCCCGGATCGACGTATCGCCGGATAAAACGCAGCCTTCGAGTGCCACGCCGACGCCACAAAGCGCGTTCTCACGTATCGCCCCGCGTGTGTGCTTTATTTTCTCGCGCGTCATTAGCATAAAACGGTGCCGAGAGACGATCTTGTTCTCTCGAGATGCTTAAACGAATACTGCTCGCTTTTGTTATGTAGACGATTCCGTATACCGTTGTCGTATACATTTTTCATTTTAAATTCAATAATTGTCGGAACGTTCGTTTTCTTTTGGTTTCGAATGAAACACGGGATTTCATTGAAAAAAAAAGTGACACGCAGGGGGGATCCGTCATTTTCATATTTTCGTGGAAGTAAAAAATGAAACTCGCAACCAAATAAGAATCACTTTCTTTTCAGTGACATTACGAAATTATTTCATGACTTTGAACAGAGGATCTTTGTTTTTTGTGACGGCAAAATTCTTCCTATCCGGAAGCAATTCATAGCACTTGAGATTGAACGTCCACTGGAGAACAGATTAATTGTCCTGATAAAATAAATGATGACTTCATTTTCAATTCACTATTTGTCTTGAACTCATAACAATTTTATCCAGCCACTGGTATTTCGTAATTAATGTAAAACAATTTTTACGTCTTCCAGGAATTTCGAGCAGCGTGTAATAAGTTTCAAATTAAATTAACGTTTGATTGTGAATTAAAAAAAACATTGAAAACAAACTATGTTGTAATATTTTTGGTTTCTCGGTGGTATTAATAATAGGCGCGGATCAGAAAAACAACTCTCAGATGCAAAATGAGTTAAATGTCAGATTGCAATCTGACTTTTCATAAGCTGGGAACGCCGACCCGAGGCGATCGGAAACGCATCACGTGGCGGCCCTGCGTAATTAATAAAGCTGCATTCGCACATGGCATAAGATTGGCACGTGCAATGTTCAACTGCGATGTTTGCACGCACAAACACACTCATCCCGCGATCTTTGTTTTGAGGCGCGCGCCAACTGCTGCGCCCGCATCACAAGTGTTGTATACGTTTCTGACTGTTAATTGGACTGAAGATAACTTGCAGAAAAAAAAAAATTCAATAACTCAAATTACCGCTTCAACAGTTTTGATAAAGCAATTTCAATCTAATCGCACAGAAACATGCATGATTAAAAAATATTGTTTGATAAAAAAAAAAAAAACATGTTCTCTCTGAAAGGTGTGTGTATTTCCTCTTTGAGAACACATCTTTTCAAAAGCGCTGAGCTGCAAAAATAATAAACGTGGAAATAATAGAGAAATAATTTTTTTTTTTTTGCTCCAGAAGTTATGTAAGGTGATTCGTTAAAACGCTTGTATCAACAATTGAAGAAGTTGAAGCTCTTTATTCAAACAATTAGTCCGTTAATCAAGCAAGTCGTAAAGTTCTAATGGAATCGGTAACAACGCCAGGGTGCAGTGGTCATAGGAGCGACGCTGAACCGTGAATTACGATTGTTACCGCTTCTTATTGGCAGCGTAAAATGAATCATGGCGTGTTCATTCGAGTTGCTTAAACCCTCGATCGTTAACGCACCAAAAATCATGCCGTTCGCGAATGTTAATATCATAGCTGTATATCATGATTTGATGTTTTTTATGTACGTGATCTAGATTTAGGTTACCATAGTGGTGTAATGAGTAACGTAGGAATGATTTGTGTAAATAAAAGTAGTACAATTTTTGTTCAAAAGTCATCCTCCATCTTAAACGTCTCGAAATAGAATGTCGTTTAATCTGAGAAAACGCGATTTGAATAACTAAGTGAGATATCATTATGCCTGAAAAAGATACCAGGTCTGCGCGACTAAGTGGGTTTACTCGTTGAGAACAAAGGTATTAAAATCTTTTTTTTTTATAACTTTGTATTCTCATTCTCTAATTGTGATTGATCATGCTGTAAAATAACAAATGGAACAACAAATGTTCAATCAAAAGATATAATTAACGAAGCTGTAATTTTTAGTAGAATCGAAAAATAAAAATTGTTGTTATTTGTTATAAGTACCTTTGGCTTGGGCGAGAAATTTGAAAATTGTTATGGACTTTTGTTTTCGATGTCCAAATCTATTTTGAGGCACGACATAAAATGATTGCGTGCGTGCGCGAACGTCGGCCAACACTTGCCATGGAATTCATAAAACGAATCGGAGATAATATCCGCATATAAGTCAAGGAAATAATAGAACTCTGTGCTCACGTTCTGCACATTAGCAGTTTAGCAAATGAATCGCATTTTCAGTCAAGATTCCAACTTGGTAAGTTGAAACATTCTGTGTTATCTTTATCCTGTTACTTGGAAAACCGAACAACATTTTAATTACAAAATTTCCAACCAACAATATTATTTTCAAGTAGCACAACAAAAATGTATACAACGTCAAAAGGTACAAATTATTTCAAGTGAAATGAAACGAAATTGATTGAAAGAAAGATTATAAAGAAAACATGATTCACGAGCACTATCGAAAGGGATATATTTTTTGAAGGAGAAAAGTAGTCTGAGAATAAGCGATTTCTTCCGAAAGATCCCATTTGGAAAGTCACGAAAAGCCGATGCCGATTTGCAGGGCGCACGAAGAGTCGCTGTCCATTGGTCGCTTCCTGGACTGTCATCGATTTTAAACGGCGAACAAAAGTATACACAACTTTTTAAGCAAGCATTGAATTTGATTGCACGTGAATGACGGCCAGCGCTGGGAGCCCACGGAGAGAGTAGACACGGAGTAGTGGATCCTGATCGTGAGCCGGCCGGAGTGCGTGTGTGAATGAGATCTGCGCGTGTGTTACAGTCTGCACGGCTGCTCGCCCGTTGGTGCGGTACCGCCAGTCGAGCCCGGCATTAGACTCTAGACGGTCGCAGTAGGCCAACGGCGCTCGCGGCAACACGATCTCCATTGCGCGATCCGCGAAAGTCGCCACGATCGAGTATTTTTTTTCTTCTTTCATTGTTCGAGTGCACGCGAGAGAGTGACCAAAAAATAATGTTTCGCGAGTGGCTGCAAAGTGATTATCAAAAAAGAGGATTACACCGAGGTGCTTGTTGTTTTTTTTATTATGGTGCTCGTTAGCGTATCGGTCTACTGAAATCGGTCAATTGCAATTTTTTCGCACTGCTCCGATTCCGGCGTGTTGGAATCAACTGTTCGGAAAAATTGCAAAACGCTTGATGGATAATTGAGTGGTTGCATCATATTTTATTTATTTTATTTATCTATTCTTCTTCTTTTTTTTTTTTTCGTAACCGTGTTAATCGTTAATTAAGTTGTGAACATTAACATGAAAACATCGTTTGTATATTATTTGGTTGCGACATGAGATGAGGTTGCAGTATACCAAACACCTCCGAGGAAAATTCGGTCAAGTCCGATATATATAAACTTGGGCGGCGTGGTGGTGTAATAAAAGTTGAAAATCAAACAAACGATCGGATAATTCGTAGGATGTTCGTACAAACCATCTCTCTGATCCATCAACGGTGACACAAACCGATTCACGCGATCGTTCGTATAAATCTAATGACTCTTGATGAAGATCAAATATTGCCCAGACAAATTGGTCTTTTCATCGGCCGTTTGGAGAAGAAATGTTGCTCGCATTATGTTTTCAAAGAATTCAATGCACAAATTGTTTCCGTCTAAAGTTATAATGGACAAACAAATCGCTCATCGACGCCCCTGTTACATGACTGAATCGCGCAATTTAAAGCCAATTATCTCGTCTTTAGGTTAACGAATTAAAATAATTCGATCGTTACTTACCGATGTAATTATGCATGAAAAATCATTTACGCGAATGTATCTTAGAGAACGGCCGTAGAAAACGGGTTCTCATTTTCAGCGTGCTTACACACTTTTCAGTTGCGCTCGAAATGATCGATAACGCTCATATGTTAGCTCTGAATAAGAATGCGATCTCCCTGTGTATTCACATCGAAAATACATACTCAGCTTTCATTCTAAGTGAAACACATTTGAAATAAATTTTGTTCCTGCATATAGAAACACGCTTGGCTTTGATCGCCCTGTTTATAAATATACTGGATGCTCCTAGGATATACATTTGTTAAGGGAGCAAATTTCACTCGTCTTATTAGTTAGCGGGTCGTATTCCATCCATCAAGGTTGGATGTACAAAAATAATACGACGCCTTGAAATCTATCAAGAAACCGGGAGGAAAAATTTTGTAAACAAGTTATACGCGCGTATGTTAAATTTATATTCACATTTTTATTATCGAGAGAAAATTTTTGTTCCAATTTAAATATAAAAAAGTGGTGTAATTATAATTGAGCCTGAGTTGAGGAAACTAAGTTCTCGACTAATTTCTCATTTGAACTAATCAATAGGGGCAATTAAAGCTGTGGATACTAATTTCCTTTTTTTTTCCTTGTTTTTTTCTTGTTTTAATTTTTAATGAACACAAAAACAAAATCGTTTCCTTCATTCACCCTGGTATATCGTCATTCATCATTCATCGAAATCAGTACAAAAAGTGAAATAAGCAATGATCAAGCCATTAATCAAATATTAATGAACCCATCGTTTAATAAATAAAATGCATATGCTACATGCGGTAATTAATCAACTTAACATGAAAACATTTGTATTTTATGCACGATTGATCGTATTGAATGAAAGGAAATAAGAAAAGCTTTGCCTTGGCTTGTTTCAACTGAGATTCTGCAACGCTATTTTAAAATTGATATTTCCGATCGTGATCGGAAATAACATATAAACCTATTGATATTGTTCTTGGAAAATTTTACAAGAAACTTTGGTACAATAAACTCTAAATCACAGTACATTATTTTCCCTCCAACCATGACGGTACCATATGCCAATTTTATTGCCAACATATGTGCTTATATTTCATTACCATATATTTATACTTTCAATAGAAAACACTTCCGAGAAATGAAAAATATATATAAAAATGATCTTCCATCTTACTTATCAAACTTATTTTGCATTCTCGTGGAAAACGCTCCAATCTCCAGCCGTAAACTACCTCGACTTCTATCAAACAGTTGCAGCTATCAGAATCGAGCGCGGAAAAGATTTTGCAAAACAAAAAAAAAGAAAGAAAGGAAAGAAAAAATAACAAAAATACGAAACCGATCTTTGAAAATCCGAGCGTTACTTTTATGTATTTTTAAACGTCATCCGCATTCCTCGCGGCCGTTCAATCAAAATTCCCGAACTTATCTTTATCGTCAAGCGAGCAACACTTTTTCCCCCCTCGGCCGCGGTAGCCGCTATACAAAAAGCCATCTCGTAAAAAAAAGGCTTCTTGCAGCGCTGAATAGTCGAAGCGGCGTCTGAGAGCATCGAGGCGTGGTGTCGCGCGAAGATCGGCCGCCACTTGGCGGCGATGACGCGCGCGATATAGCCTGGCTACTCGCATGTACATAATCGGCGACGAGCCCGACGAGACGGACGGCTGCTGCCGTCTGATCTCCGTCCGACAACTTGAAGGCGCCGCTCGCGATACCGTCGGCGTTTTTCCCTGCCGCTCGGAGTCGTCGATTTTTGCCAAGCAATGCACAAGACCGAGGGACCAGAGGGAGAGGCCGCCCCTCAACAGACTCTCGGGCAGTTCCACGCGGCTGCGGGAAATGGGAAAGCGATCGACGTCCTTCGACGAGCGCCACCGCGACCTCAACGACCCGAACGTCGCGGGTGCCATCGATGACAACAGTTGCGTGCTCTTGCGAGTCCGGCCCATCGGAGACGACAGTTTTTACGCCGACGGCGATGAGATGTCGCTCGCAAGAAAAGAGGCGAGACTCACGAGAAGGGACAGGGAGAGAGCGCGCATCTTGCGAAGGAGGAAAATTACTGGCAGATCGGCATCGGTGCCAAGACTGAATGTGAGTTTTTTTCGTCATCAAAAGAAATTGATTTATTCAAGGATGGTAATATACCCGCAACACAAAATAACCGTTGGGCCGCCTTTTTTTATTTTATTTTTTTTTTGTTTGTGTGTATGTGCCTTTTGAAACGTTATACGTGTTTTTACAACGTTGATATGAAATTATCACTCGACCCGATGAAGTAAAAGTGGTTAAGAAACAGGTAACGTTTTTAGCCGCATTCCAATCCGAAACAGATTGACATTATACAATACAACTATGAAACGGAACAAGAAATTGTGTAAGCCCGAGAGGTTTGAGTGAAAAAAAAAGTCTTGACCGTACCTCAACATTAATTTCCACCCAAACTCGTTATTCCTCAACGAAATGTGTATTTCATTATTAACGTTCGACGATTTCGTGCTCATCGTCGTGTTACGTAAGAGTACACAAAATTCGGTTCCTGTATGCTAACCAACGACCGAATTAATTCTCGCGGTGTACAAGATATTTCGTGTTGCTGAAATTCGTACATTCATGATAACAGGTTTTATCCAGTACGATTGGTATTAATCAAAAGATCGACAATTTAATGAATGAATGAACCTTTGAATTTTGTTAAAGCCGATAAAAATAATTCCGATTCAATTGTTGTACACGTCAATTGCACGTGATCTGAAATCCGGATCCAGCAATGATAATAGAATCTCAATTACCTTACCTATCGTTAATTGGTATCTTTGTGCAATAACTAATTACTGGTATTTATCCAAATTACAATTTCCTTCTTGTCAAAATGACTTTTCGAATTGCTTTGAAACCAATTTTCTGATGGTTGTTTTTCGCTAGCGCCTCCAAAGATGTTTTTTTTGCCTTTCTCGTTTATTTTTGTTAACCGAATATCATTTTTAAAATTATCAAATCTATAAAAACCAAAATTTTTCTGTAGGCGGAAATAAACTCGACATTTTTTTTTTTTTTTTCGTCACAGTGAGTTGCTAAATTCTCAACACTTTCTTGTTGCGGTGTAAAAAAACATTTGTTGAGCGTTGGCTAAATGTCCCGATTATGCAGCGCTGATTTAACGTTTTCATTAAGTTTACATTTAGCAAATTAAAGATCGGTGATTTTATATTCACTTTTTAGTAACTTAGCTGAATTATTATACCGTTTTGCACCAGTCATTTTACGACTTCTTCGAAGCATTTCTTATTACCACTGATTTCAATACCAGTTGCAAAATTTACAAATGCATTCCATATTGCAGAATTATAGTCAGTCGCATTAGCGGCATCGTTCGCATAGTTTCGTATGTTAAATGTTATCCCACACGCGTGGGGACATATCAATTTTTTTTATTTCATCCATTTTATTACAGTTATTACGGCTAATTTATAGATCGTACAAAAAGCGCATACCTGATAATGTGGACAGAAATATTTACCGCGGCATGTATAATGTACACTTTTATATGTTCTACATACGTGATATATCATATTGCATCGCATCCAATACATAATCGATAATTCGATTGAACGCAACATGATTAATAACACTGTTGTTATACTCGCATCTAGTTTACCATTCCAATTTGACATGCTCAACTATAATCAAAATTTATTCTAATAACAGAAACTCGATACATCACATTTTCCTTCAATTTTCAGTATCAGGTCAGTAGTATTAAAAATGAACAGAAATATACAAAAACAAAAAACACACAGACTTTGGAAGATCCAACGAAATCGGATGTCCGAAATTGAAACCGGTTTTTTTGTTATCACAAGTTTTCGATTATGCGACATCGTAAATGAATTGATAACACAAACGGTTATTATCGTCAGCGGTCAATGCGTTGAAAACCGGTAGAGGAATGAGCGCCACCTACATGTTTATTATGATGCGCGACAATTTCTTGGGAAAGTGCCAGCAAGAATTTGCGTCGGCGAGTACACCTTGAGCTCGGCGAGGAATCCACCTGGCAGATAAACGAAAATCGGACACGCACAAAACAAATTGACATATTTTGCCATCGCGGAGCCAATAGGCTCACCGAAATGTTACGCGCCCAAACATATCATGGAGTCACTGTAAAATATACGTTTCTCGGACATGTTGTCCAATTACCCCGACGTGACGCGATAAATCGCACATTCTCATGCCCGGACATATAATCGGGCCGTGAATAAAATATCGCTCATCGTTCGAGATCGTTGACTATCGCGCGCGCATCGGCTTTGCGATTTTTCATGCCGATTTCAATCGGTGCCGGATGTTGAGCGATAATTTATACAGTTCGCGCGCGCCTTCCTTTTCGTCGCGATTCAAACAAATGGAAATTCAAATGAATCTCACATAGCTCGCGACACGTAACAGACGCGGGAAAAAATTTCATACCGATGGAGCGCGGAAAAGTTTTAATATTCACTTCCCTCTCTTGTCACAAAAGCTGACAGATATTTTCCTTTTATTTCTCGCTTGATTGTGCGAGGAGTTAATTAGTGTACGAAAAATCGTATAACTTACCGATGAGAAGAGAAAAGGTTAACGAACAAAACGGGCTTACGTAATATGAACATCGGTATATACGCTCGGCGTGAAAAATTATTCTTTTAGTGGTTACGGCGATGCGGAGAGGTCTTTCGCTCGGTTGTTATTTCGTACACGACGTAGCACGAAATTCCAGAACGATGTGAACAAAACAGGTTATTTTACGATCGCATGCCAGGACCTTTTTGCCAGAGGCCCGGCCGCAGATCCTCAGCGCGATTTCCAACGAGGGCGATAATTGCGCGCGTGTCTTGAGGGCCTCGCAGGGCAATGGAAGGGTTGCGCACTACGAAAAATGATGAGCGCCCGGTACGCACGCCGAGATTCGCGCTGTGCCTGAGAAATCGCAAAAGCAATGCCCTTAATGATACGCTCTATACGCTTTAAGTATACGGGCTTCGCGAGCCTTTCGACGAACGGTCCCATTAAGCTCCGCCGCGCGGGGAATTTAAGGCAATCCAAGTGGGAAATTACGAGCCAAAGTGGGAGGGGAAAATAAGTTGTAAAAAGGTATTAAATGTGAGCTGCTAATGGCTGCCAAAAAGCCCTCGCTTTGCAATTCATGTTTGCCAATGCGTTTGAGTGTCGTCAATTAATTAAGTTTTTGGGCATCCGCTTAACTCTTTTCTTGTATCTTCTTCTTTTTTTTACATCACGAAATTACTCCAACAATTTTTTCAGATATCACACAACCTGTAATCAAGGTGCTTTTGAACGCGAAACATCAAATTGCCCTTACGTTCTTGTAACATCACTCTCTTTGTTCGCCCAACTCCTCTTCGCAGCTAATATCTCCTTGATTCAAATGGTTATGGAAGCTTTCTACCGAACGGTCAGACGTGGATTTTAACAGTTAAACTGGACCCATTAAACGTTTTTTCAACAAATTTTATCTGTCAAACTGCCCATTTTGTTTTTTTTTTTCTCCCTTTTATTTGGTGTTTGCTTTTTTTTTTCATGACTCAATGTACAGTTTGGTAAATATCAGCAAACAGTTAAACATTAAAGATAAAACCAAGTGCGTCAGAGTCGTGGACGCTTTTATGTTTATAAATACTTGTCTAATCGCGGAGGTTTTCAAACATCCCGCTGACTTTTCGATGTTTGACGCGTCGCTCGTGCCGGGTTTAGATTACGAGGCAACACCAGGTATAACATTCCACATCGGCCAATCATCTGGCGAATGAAAGAATATCACGATCAGGTGATTGGCGTGTGGATGCAGACCTGCTCGCGCAATGAAAGATTTCTCCCGGCTTTAACTTTCCTTTGAAAACCGCCGATTTGGAAAATGAAAGAAAATGCATGCGCCAATCGCACCGATGCATCAATGAATAAATCAGTCACACTTTTCACCCATTTCGCTGATGAATTTCGTTTCAGTCGAGGTCATTTAGATGCAAAGGTCTCAATTGATTTATCGAAACAATTATTTCTTATTCACGTGATCTTTTACATCTGGTTTGTTGCCTTTCATTTTACTATTTTTATTTTTGTTTCTTTTTTTTAATGTTAAAATTATACTTTGTACCTAATTTTTATCATTCTGACATTTTTGTTTCCTCTGATAAGATTAAATTCAATTTGTCAACTAGTTTTCTACGAACTCTTTTGACGAATCGGTTTGGGAATAAATTTTAAACACCGGTTCGATTTGTATCGCTCAATAAATCAGAGTTAAGCAACGAACAATTTTTCCTCTGCGAAGTGCTGTTTAAAGTATATCGAGATACGCGTCTATTCACAAATGTGACATGACGATTTAAGCATATGAAACTTGACATAATTGCGCATTGACGACACGCGTGGCTTCTTCTTTCAAACTTGTATGGCATCTGACCTAATTTGATTTTTTTAAAATTGCGTTCCAAGTTGCACTCAGTGATGTGCATAGCCGCTTGAACTTTCATGTATTGCATGCCTTAATCAGATTTATAATTTAAACCTGTCTGTAAACGAATACACAAACGTATAACGCCAGTTCAGCTACTTGACGAAGTTCCAAGAAAAAACGTGATCAAAAATATTGCCGATGCAAAATTTCTGTGAGAAAATATCGTTTGGAATGAAATTATGAAATTTCGTACACCTGTTATACCCGCGGTTCATAAAAGTACCCATCGGGGAACATATTATCAGATATTACGTGATTCGACAACTCCTTCAAACACGCGTTTAGAGATAGCTCTAAGCAATGAAACCATAATTTATCTCAAAACCTTCCGTGCAACCACGAAAAGCCCACACTTCATTAATTCCATCGAATTTAATTAACATGAATGAAACGACACGATAATCGCAACTAAAAGGTACAGAAAAGACCGTAAATTACGAAACGTGCATACCAGTGAATTGAACCAGATCTGGCTGGTTTATTTATATACATACATGATACCAATTTTTCGTTTCCAAAGACCTATCACGATCGAGATCTTGTACAGCTTCAAACTCAAAGTCCGTTTGCAAAATTGTCCAATTCATCTAGCGGGTTTTCTAAAACATTCCTTCTCAAAATGCGTGTCACACGAGCAGCCTTCATTTATTACCTATTAGCGTGCACAATTTAATTGCCCAGTCATATGACGCAACCCATCTTGTAGACTCCATTACTTAATTGCATCCACCAATGCAAATACGGAAATTCGTAAAGCCACTTTGTATCACGTTACATTATGAAATTTGCTGCAAAATTTACACACGAGGATTAAAAATTTTTTTTTCCTTTTCATTGCAACAAAATTGCTCGGACAAAAAGTTCGATCAAGATTAAATTTTTCAAACTTTTTTTATTTTCGTTTGAACTTTCATTTGAATCGTACTGTTACAAAAATGCAGACTCGCAATATGCAACTGTATACCCTAACAGATGTCTCGGTTGATAAAATTGTTGAAAACAAACCCGACAATGTTGAATCATTTTGAATTTTTATTGTTCGAGGCTAGTAACGGGAAAAATGCTTAAGGAATTGTTTTTCGACGTTGTGGATGGCAATTGATCAACCGGCCGAGAGTCAAAGGCCGCGCTAATTGAATGCAAATCGCGCGAGCCCACGCCGATGCGGTTCTTCTTCAATCTGTTGGCCGGCGTTTTTTATCGCTTTCTCTGTCGGTGCATTTTTGCCGTCGCGTGGTAGTTGGCGCGACATTTCCATACTCGGGAAAGTGAGCAACGTGATTGGCTTTCGCTTTGCGCGAGCTGCAGCCGTACATGCACTTTTCAAAAAGACCTCCGATGTCTTTCCTTGAGCGCGCAACGTCGTTTCTTAACGCCGATCACTGATTGCGCAGCGTTTTCTATCGACTTGCATCAACAATGCACAATTTGCGATGCCCATCATCGGAATCATCATTTTTCAAATTAACGTTTTCGTAATTTAGATTATTATAAACAGGACATCATCGACGTGATTTCCGATTACGAAATGCTACCATTTAACCATTTCATAATAATTATTCATCCTCTTCCCTTTCGTTCATCCATTAAAATTCACTTAAAAATACGAACTTTAACTTTTGACACTTAACCCTGGCATAAAAAAAATTAACATATTTGAAAATTTGTGTACGTCTAAATTGTATTTAATCAACTGTTTTGGTTATATTTTGAATTTCGTTTCAGTTTTTTTTTCTCATTGTTTTGGTAATTGATGAAGTAACATCGCATGAATCTAGATGAAAGAGACTGCCACCGCACAATACGCAATCTTGAATAATCGCGCACATCTTTTCCCGTCGATACAATAATGAAAAGCCAATCTAACCCAAATACCTGCACGATTTATATAATTGATAATTCTTGACGTAATTACACGTCGATGAACACGTAAATAGAGTTATAATTAATCGGAACAAACGTTCGTATTAATTACGACGCAACAAGATCGCCGCCGTCTTGGCTCCGAGCTTCGTAACGAGCATGCCAATTACTAATTTTTTTTTTTTTTTACAGCAAGCGTATAACTAGACGCACACGTTAGCGCACGCAGCGTCCAATAGGATATCGAAAAACAGGAAACCGCGAGTTCTCACACGCTCGATCGCAAAATTCAAGTACGCGATGATGCGAACCAAGCGTGTTTACATCATTTTTGCAACGCTCGCGTCACCCGCGCAGTTTACATAAGTTTTTACGACCTCGCGCGTCATAACGAACTCCGCTCGAATTTTCCATTATTTCACCCGCAGGTTGCTCAACGCGTCCATACAAAATGCGTCTGAAACAAGAAAGCCCTCTACCTGGGAAATTTCCGCGTTTCTTGACCAAAATATATTTGTGCATTACTTGCTTTCAATTTCTTTTCTCGGTTTCCGCAACATGCGTTTACATCACGCGATCAGATTTAATTTTCGGGCGTGAAATATAAAAGCGTTACACATTTTTGCGTAGAAAGTAAATTTGACGTTAATTGTTTTTTTTTTTTTTTTTCGAGAAACCATGTAACACTTTCCGGTCAGAATTTTACGACTTGCGATGTTTATTTCGAATTGCGCATCGTGGAATTTTGTAACGGCCGATAACGATCGGATCGATAAACTTGCTATCGGTCGCCACGCATAAAATGTGACCTCGGACGCGGGGCAACAATCCAGCTGCCCAATTGATTACAAACGCCAAGACACGGTTAAACGTTGCTCGCGTCCGCAAACTATCTCAGGCATGTCATTGCGATCCCTCGGCGCTTGTACATGGAAGATCGTTTAAGCCCCGGCGGATTCGTGAAAGCCTTTTGTTCCGTGACAAACAACCTCGGAAAAATCGACGCAAGAATGCGAATTCCAGCCGCGAGGTCTCTCCCGAACCCAAAAGTAAAAGCAGGTTCGCCAATACCGCTTTTACGAAGTCATTGGCTTTTGCTTATATATTTTTAGCATGTGCTCTGGTCAGCATTCTCGTTCCTTTCTCCGGTCGCCAGCTTTTCGCTTTTTCCTGTCACGAGACTCCGTCAACCGATGTCATATGCAGCTGCGCCGAAATCCACGTTCGGTTTTAATAGCATTAATTGAAAAACATTTTTGCACTTGGAAAAAAATGAAAGCATGACGTTTTTTTTCTGTCAACTCTGTTTATGTATAGTTATTTGGAATTATTAATTAACACTCACCTCACTAGAAAATTTGTGTTTGATTTATTACACCATAATTAATTATCTGTTGAGGGAAAGAAGTGCGAATTTATAAGTTTTCAAGTTTTAATTTCAGGATCCAAATTGAAAAAAAAAATTGTCGATTCCACTCTCTTTGGGAACGCTTCTAATGGGCATAGAAAAATGACTTTTTTATATGACTAATCGGCAATTCACGGCGCACTAGTCATTTAAACGATTTCAGTTTCACAGCATGCAAGTTATTTCGTCCTAATGGCTCCCGGCGGGCGATTAAACGACGGTGCCTGTGGCGTCGCGACGCGTATGCCATAGGGCAGCCCCAATCAAAATATTTTTGCAGTCGGCTCGACGATAACGCGACGCACGACGATGATCTGTTCCGTTTCATTCAACCCCAGAGGTTTCAAAACATTTAAAATACGTGGATGTTCATGCAAATTTTAATCGATTCAGCGAACGTGCATTTATATTTTATTTATTTTTCGATTATCCGATTTGCTGTTACACGACTTTTATCAGAGTCATCCTCGATGCATCGCGACATGTCTGCGCCATTTTTTTTTTTTCGCCTACCCTGACGTCACCGTTGATGAAACTTTCGTTGGAATTACAGTCTTTATATTTTCTTTCACCTTATCTGAATTCGCGAAAAAAATAGAATTCCCAGCATTATTTATTGTCCCAGTGACAAAATAAAAAATGAAACGACTTTTTCAAGCTCCGGTACAATCGAGCTCATAATTTACAATCTCATTATATTCAATGTGACGTTTAATCGCAAGACAAATCTTGCAATCAAATCTGAAAGATGTATTGAAATAATTATAACATTGAACGACTGTAAAGCAAAAAGGTCAACTATCATTAATGTCGCGGCACAATATCCCCCGCGTGTGTAAGCCGATAGTATATTTGATTCGCGATTCATCGCTCGTCAATCAGCAATTACCTCGCTAGGCCTTGTGTCACCGTAAAAACTGCACGTGGGTCGAACTTGAGACGGGCGCACCCATCCTGCGTGCCTCGAGTCAGCGGGACATCCGCGCACGATCGATCCCTCTACCAATCCATTGTCGGGTTGCTCGCATTGCATCATTTTCACGCCTCATTTACTCGCCGAGGTATTAACGACTTCATTCGCAAGTTCACCGCTTTTTACAGCGATACATCAATCAGCAATATCGCTCAATCTGTCCCAATGTTTTGCAAATGCTAACGAGTATTCAAATTCAAACTTATTTTTATTGGACACGCTCTCTCGAGCATCTTTTTATGTTTGCCTCCATTATCGCAAAAATTGTTCGACAAATCAAACTCTCCAAGAATACTGAAGTACACACTGAAAAAAAAACTCACTGATATCAAGTATATAATACACTTGAGCAAATTTACTTGAATGAAGTATATTTCACTTGAATGAAGTATATTATTTTACTTTTGTCAATTTATTTTGAATTGAATTAATTGAATTTAACTTCAATCAAGTATATATATTCTCACATATATCTGAGAATATTTTCTACTTCATTCAACTTGATACAAGGTATCAGTTTTTCAGTTCAAAACGTCAGTTTTGTATTTCTAATTGGGTGCAAATTTTACCATCTTCGTTTTCCATTTCACGATGTCCGCAACTGAGGCGCATTCCGCAAAGTTATTTTCGTGTGTTGTAAAATCAACCAGTTTCCGGCTGCACGTCTGGCCTCGAAGTTTCTTTGAGTCCGATTTTGTGGCTTTTGGCAAATGGGAATTGATTTCTAGAGCCCGCTAAAACTTGACGGCTTCGTTTAACGGAGGCGTTAATGGGCCGACGATAAATCCTAAACAACAGAACAAGCGCCGCATCCGTCACGTCGTCTTACAAGTTCGTTTACATCGCATTCCAGTTACTGCGTGTGCTCGCTGGGAATATATATCTGTGTGACAATCACACCACCCTTTCTCTCCGGAGCGCGTTATTTATCCGACCTGCTGACGCCACACCAGATGAGTATATACGCGCTGGTAATGTAACTCGTACGTGCATGTGCACTTTCCAATTCCATATTTCACTAAAACGACGTTACAGTTTATTCATGCGTCGATCCGAATGCCGGTTAATATATCGCACTCGGCTGTTATTATTAGTCAATTATCAGTAGATTCGATCCCCCTCGCTAAGAATAAATTAAGCGACGCGGAGAAGCCTCTTCTCTCTCCAAGTGCCTGATGCGATTCTTACTAAATAAATTGCAATAGCGTACATCACTGCTGCCTCCTCGTAATTCGTGTACACCTGAAAAGAAAGAAAAATGATGATTACAATTTTTCATTATTGCATATCAAATAAATTATTTAAATACCAATTAAGCCTCAAGTATTTTAACATTCCACGGGGCTGATTTGCGATATTTAAGTGAATCCTTGAAGTAATAATGGAACGGTATTGATGTTTTTATTTTCACGGCGCCTGCAATGAAAGTAATTGGACATAATGTATCCTCGGTGTAGACAATTTGCATAAATCTGATCACGCTCACCAGTGCATTAGACTGCGTCAAAATAATATCACAAATCAATACGTAAAATATTTCTGGCATTCGAGGCCAACTCGGTGATTGTTCCGTGCTGCGGGTACTCTAAATCTGGATTCCCTTCCCGACCACATGTGCGATGCATATTTAAGGTCCGTAATAGACCTGCTTCGTACACAGACGATGAAATAATAAAGATTGTAAATATTTGACGCGTTGAAAAATGTGTCTCGTTATGGTAGAAAAAAATAATGGTGTCCTGAAAAGGGCAGTCTACAAACGAGCCTACAAATTACACGGATCCGTGACGTGTTTTATTCATTTTTGTTCTGTTTTTTTTTTTTTTTTTTTTTTTTTTTCGACCAACGTTAAAAATGATAACGCAATTAGAATAAAATTAGCATGCAAAAAATTGTTTCACGTTAAATCGCTTGACACATTTAATTTGGCATTTCTTAAACAATTTTTCATTCGAAACCGGGGTAATAAAAGTGCCCTAAGGATGTTATTAAACCGCGTTATAAAGTAATCCGAACGCTGATTTACAACCTTTGCTATCGCACTAAAATGCCTTTACGAGTATATATAGAACAAAAACAGAATAAGACATTACCAATAAACAAACAGTGCATCGGATTGCCGTAAGAGAGTTTTACCTTGAAACCAGCCTGGGAGATACAATTTTTATTTTTCACACAGACAATCAATAAAAATGATTCGCTGAATCTTATCGGAAGTTATATAGATTGATATATAAGTATATATTCTAACAAAAATATGCGTCTGCTGGAAACGCACCAATTTTTTTTCAGTGCAGAATGAAAACAAACATTGAAGGCCGTCGTTCCGGGGGATTTTGTTTTTGTTTCAGTAAAAGTCGTCGGCTCACAATGAGCGCGAGAACAACAACGTGCGAAAATAATCGAAACGATTACGCGACGCTCACTTGTGCAATTCGGATCCACATTTGGCGCTCTATGCGCTTCGTGAAATTGAAACAAAAAATATTGCGCAAAAGTTTGTTCGCCACTTCGGGGGAGTACAACGTTAATGCATTCTCCCATTTAACGTATGTTTTTTAACGACCCTCATTACCCTTTCGCGAATGGGCTGTTAACAAATTTTTTTTCATTTTCAAAAACTACACACTTTTGGAATTGCATTCCTGATGTCGTCGAAGAAAAGTGCCACGAATTCTTGGCGCGGATCAACGTGATCGTGGTATATCTGCGTAAGGCTAATCGAGCCCGGTTTCTTCTATTTTATAGAAAGTAGAAAAGTATCCGTTCATCTTGCATTTCTCTCAATTAGGAGTTAGCAATTACAAAAGGTTAAAAACCACTTGCAAGTCCACCGTGGAAAAATGCTAGGTAATTATAATTCGGCAGAAAAAAGCTCATTGGTTCGTATGTTTGATTTCGAATTGATTGGTATAGCCTTCAAAGGACAATTTTTTTATCGTCAAATGCCTGCACGATTGTGTGTAATTTATCTTTTCAGAGACGCTGTGACATTTCCTCAATGCGGATACGAAATGTTCGGCGGTCAAAATTGGATGGCTCATTTCGTATGCTAATTGTCCTTACGCAACGTACCCGGTCCATGCATGAAAGTGAATTTTCGTCGACACATTTGAGTTCCAAAGCAAACGCGGAAGTCGCGCCTTGTTAGACTCACAATCCAGATCAAAACATACGATCTGATTGGATTTGATTATCCGCGGAGTACGTATGTTACAAATATTTAGCATTTAACAATTCAATGCGGGGAACTTTCCTTTTATTCTTTCCCTCGTTAGGCCACGAAATTATAGGCACAACAGAAACTAGCGTACCCTATAATAACAGATCGCATTGAGCTCTTTGAGCCGTGCCCAGGTGCGGTCGAATTCAAGGCACTTGAAAAAAGATGAAAGAACCATCGGTTTTCCGAGCACCCCAAACTCCGCTCCCCAATATTGCATTACCCTGTCAAGTGGGCGTATTTTGACATACCGAACGCCAAAAATTAAGAGTCCTTAGGCAATGCGTCCCAGGCGTTTGTAATTAACGTGAAGGGTGTTGGCCCTGCTGAAAGGTCACTGTAATCAAAAGGCAATTCCCTGTCGTATACTATTGAATCAAACAAATCTATCTCGATCTGGTTATAATACCAGCTATCAGAACAAAGGAAACCTTAATTTAGATCTCACCAGTCTCACAGAATCTCTTACAGTTTAATTTATTGGCAATTTTATTTTTGTGCTCCAGAAAAAACATCATTCCAGTTTAAACTGATGAATTGTCTGGTTATTTAGTTGGGACTTTGCTTGATTAATGCCGTGAAGGGAGATCGTTAGTATTACGGGGGAGAGGGGGGGGACAATTATAGACGCTTGCCATTGTATCAATCTAACTCATAAACTATCACCGTCGAAGGTCAAGTTTAGAGTTAAAAGAACAAAAGTGGTGTTCGAGCGACGACACGATGGATGGACGCGGAAGACGCCGCACGGTACATCTCAGCGACAATGACTTTCACTCGGTACCTTTTATTAGCGAAACTACCTATCCTCGGTATCGCGAGATCGCAAAAGATGCGTACACATACGTACACCCAAGCATGAATTATTTATAAATATTTACCTCTTCATTATCCTGTCTGTGCATTCCGCAAGCGTCAACCACGCGCATTTGCATTGAAATATTTTACAATTTTACATGCGCAAGACAATTTTGTTATTGTTTTTTTTTATATCGTAGATTAAATTAACATGCAATTTAGCCGCACAATTCATTCTTTTCGTTTTCAATGAAAACAGTTGTTCTTTGATTTATTTGCGATTGTTGTTTTCTCTTTTTGTTTCGCTGTTGGTTTTTTTTTATCGCGTTGAATTGACGAGAGATTTTTGAAAACGTCACCAGGTCATGCAAAATTAAGTGTGTGAATGAGACTCCAAAGTCAGCATAGAAAGTAATTTGAAGAGGTTGGTAAGCCGACATGGTTCAACAGACTCGAAGGCGTGGCTCAAAAATGGATTGCTGAAAATATTGACGCTCAACTTCCTACTCCATCAACAATGTTGGGCCGAACTGGTTCAGTAAAGTGCCGTTTAAGAAACCAACCGTAGCGCGTAATAATTTGTACGTTTTTACGCTCGCGATTTGCAGGCCGTATTACATAATTACTTAAATTAATTATGACCCTCGTTTTTTTAAGACCAACGAATGTCGCTGAGAATCAGCGCGGGGATAATTACACGTTGATTAACCGTACAGGTTGAAACACTTTTTCATGATTAAATTTCTATTCGATTTATACCTCTTTTTGTATCATAAAATTGTCTTTCGAATGACCAGACCGAACAGTTTATGATTGGTACAAATTGGAATCGGATTAAATTGGGTGTTTTGTAATGTTAATTGTAATTAAAATTTAATTTACACGTGTATCTCGATGAGCCGAGGAAGTTGTAAAAATAAAACGTAATGATTTTATATATGTTGAGGTCAATATTTTATAGCCACTTATTGACATCGCGCTGAATGCGAAATAGTTTCAGAAATATCCATATCAGTAGAAAGTTTCGGATGATACATCAGACACATTTTTTTGATCCATTAAGTTTTTGTCAAAGTTGGGCAACAGATTAGAAAAATGAAAGTCAATCTGTTATTATGGATCCATCAAAAATCAATATAACGATAAGTGTGACGGTATATGTGTCTGATGGAAAAGTGATGATAAGGTCACATCTCTTGGAATTTGCGTTTGTCAACGCCGCAAGACACATCAATCATTTACGTCGAGATAATTCAAGTTTACGCTAACAATAACGTAATCGGTATCAACTTTCCAGATGAAGAATCAGATTACATCGTTGCGGCGGTATTAATTGAACTTCCCAATAATTTAATTGGTTCGTAAATTATGCTTAACTGTTTTCCAAGTAAACAGAGAAATTCACGTACCAAGAGGAAATAAATGCGGTCGTAAATGAAAACGATCGGCGTACGAAAAAATTTGCTTAACGCAAATTGAAATGGTTATTAAATAACAAATAAAATTTAACATAATCATAACCATTTCATGCCGACTAACTATTTACCAAAGTAACGTTTATGTGCTATAGTGTATTTGCATATGAATTATACTCGTGGCACAAGCAGTTTCTATCTATCACCCGAAAGGAAAGATTAGAATAAATCACATGTTACATATGCTTCGAAGTATGAATAAGTACCTCGTTAAAGCTCTTTCTTGATTAAACGATCAGCGTTTTATTAATCACTCTCTACAGTTACAATGAAGACTTGTTTTAACTGTCAAATGAAGAACGTTCCTTGAAAAGTGTTTTTTATTATTTTTTTGTTCTTCTACAAAGTAGATTTAAGAGGCTATAGAAATATATAACATTTACTTTCGTTGGATACAATTGCTAAACATCCGTCGAATAGCAGCGAGAATAGTTGGGTATTATAAATAACTTTTGCGATGTAAAATATGTCGAGCACATGTCGCGCTCATTGCGGGAGGCAAACGCGTCTTGTGTCTTACAAATATTCCCATCAGTGAAGCCTGCAAACCTCATAAAAAGGAGCGTTACAATAATTAATAGAGTCGTTACATCAACATTCCGATTATCTCGAAACGGCGCAATCACTGCGAAATATATATAAACTGTTAACATTTTTATGTCCGAGTTGCACCCAGATTTCGCGTGAAATTGGCGTACATCAAAGGAAAGTTTGAACATTAAACCAGATTGGCTCCGAACAATCGTTCATTTAAGAAGTGTGTCATGACAGCATCAATTTCATACTCTTTGCTATCACTTTGGCGTCCACTTTCTATAATCAAATGCAGATAATTCAGCTGATTGTTTTTTTTTCTTTTTTCATCATTCTAGCTGGTACAATGGAACAAATCGATACTCACCCGAACGAAATCCGCAATCAGTGAGCAGACCTGGCGGAAACATATGTGCGTGGCGCGCGACCGCCGCGGGTACCATTCTTTGCGATCGAGACAAGCTCCCTATAATTTGAGCCATTATTCATGCAAAATCAAACATTGCCCACAATACGCTCGATACGGGAACAACTTTGTTCGGCACAATGACCCACGCATCTGCCGATCTGCTCTCACTCCGGTGCAACGACACCCCACTAGTAGTCGTGATATCCATTAAGCGTGAAAATTTACAGCTGTACGAGCAAACACTGAGCACCAAGAGTGTCATTGTAACGCTAAACCAGAGAATCAAGTGTGCTTTCAATTAAACTTTTTTGCCCAATCCGTCTGCTGAATTTCAATAATGACCGTTTGATTAGAAGAACAATCTTGCCTTTCTCGTGGCGCAATTTTTTTATTTTTTTTTCTGCCGTACTCATACAAATCACCGGACTTTATTTTCGGCAAAACGAACTGAGCGATAAATCATTATGGTTTTTGTGTTTTTTAAATCGAAAGCATGCAAAAAATGCATCCTCGTAAATCATCGGAGTTGGAAACCTGTAATTTCCCCCAAAGGTGTAAAAATTGATCGGATTTCGTGATACCGATTTCCCATTAGTCCGGGATAATTAATACCTCAATTATGAGTGCACTAAGACCCACGAATTTACATTTGAAAATTCACGAAAAGAGATAAACCTGTCAATTTTTATCACGATGGGTGATAAATTATGTCGGCTAATAGAATCGGAAGTTTATGAGTTTGTTGTTTTTTTGGTGTTCTGTTTTGACGTTTTTTGTCCTGAGAAAACGAGGCCGGCAAAAATATGCGCCGGCCTAAAAGTTATAATGTAAGCAGGCGCGAGTATTCAGATCGCGTCTAGAGCAGGTTTGACTAACTTTGTACAAACACGGTACTTGTCGATACTTGGGCGTACGATCATTTAACCGACGTGTTACATTCCGTTTTATCTTCACGGGAGAAAGTATCCTGCGACAGGTGATTTGCGACTAGAATTCTATGAGCGCGTCTTGAATACAAAAGAAAGACCAATTCCAGGTCAAACGTAGCGAAACGCCAAGGCGATTTGCATTTTGCGCCGCCAGACCAATTGCGNAAATGTACGGGGCTATCCTACCGCGGAAGGTCATTTAGCTAACAATTGAAAAATAGTTTCTGTGATTTTATGATACGCGTTCAATTGTTCGCGGTTAATGTAGTTGTGCGTTAAAATTCTTCTTTGAAATTGCTTTTTTTCACTGATTCTCTTATATTCAAGGAATTTAAATTCTCTCCTTGATTTTTTTCTTTTGTTTTGGACTCACTTTTTTCATTCAATTTTTTTTCTCATTATCAAGAAATTATTACTGACTCGTGCATTTTGTAAGACCAAATATCGTTATTCTTCCTTCATCCTTACCCAAAACAAATTAAAAATAAACTCTAGCCCGAAACGACAAATCATCGTTAAAATTAATAACAAATTGTTAACTATCTCACATGTGACTCATTCCCGATAACGATTATCTACTGATTATGGACTTTTTCGAAGTAAAAAAAACATCATAACAACTTGTTTTTGAACGTTAATATAACATTAATATAACAAAAATTGAGGGAAACAATTTTAATTGAAAACAAAGTATATATATTTACAACTGGGCAGTAAAAAAATTTCACCTAGATTTGATTTGTGTCAGATCAACAAATCGCGTTTGTTTACGATATTTTGAGTAGGGTAACGCCATGGCCACAGTGCGGACTTGCGCGCGACTACCTTACGCGCGGAATTCCAAACTGGTCAGCAACCCGGCAGGCGCGCATTCGTTCGCACGATTATTCCCCGGCGTGTGTTTCTCGAACGTGCGACTCTCGGGCAGGAACGCGTTTCGTAGGAAATCCCTGTAGCCTTTCCCGCTGCCGAATTGCACGCACGATCCGGTTAAACGCACGTCAGGGAAAACGTGCAGCACGATCGACAAAAAGCAGCGTGTTCATGATTCAACGGGATAGCATACACTTTTCCTCGCCAACCAAAGAAAGTGAAGAAAAGTTTTATTGCAGGCAAAAAGCTGATCCGACAATAATTGAATCCTGTTGCATTTCTATTAATAGACCATTCGTGCGAGATCATTGATTTATATGTGATTCACGACTTCCTCGTTCCTTGATGTCATAAAATCATTGATTTTAATTTGAGTTTTACCTTTTTTCATATTCGTTGGGAAAAAATTTTTATAACGAATGGAGTTTCATCTTTCACATTTTTTCATGTCAGGTAATGAAATTATAAACATGGATGATTAGCGACAAATGTGCAAATTGCACAGTAGCTGTTTTTTTTGCGTAATAAATAACATTTAGAATTTTCGAGTTTCTCTACGACACACAAACGTTCACACGTGCTAATAGGCCTGACTGTTAAATGTGGATATTTCTTGACCATCACCACATGTCTACAGAGTCCAACTTTCAAGCGTGGTTCGCGTGAGCTTCGATGTACAATCATAATTAGAAAGTATGATATCGATTATCGAGTCCCGTGCAATGATATTAATATGCGTGCACTGGCAGAAACTGTCATTATAGAAAAGCAAGACATTCTCAGGGAAATCGTCCCATCTTGTTTTTTATTTCTTTCTGAAATCATCTTTCTCATTAAAACGTCAAGATAAATGTGCATTTCTTCACGAAATGTCTACTTGATGAAAGGGAAAAATAAAAAAGAAAGGAAATTGTAAAGAAAAAAACGTTAAACCAAGTAGGAATTATATTTTCTTTAACTGATTGTAAAATTTTCACACAGTCGAATTTCTTGTACGCTAAGTCGTGCGATCACTGGGACGCGATTCTGGTTCCTAAGCAGCTTAGCAATATCCGGACATGATAATTCAATTAATCTTAGTTTCAAGTTCGATCAATTATTTGCACGGAAAAAGGTACACCTTTTTACATTTTTTTTACCACTTTAAAAGCTCTGGCTGTATTTTTATGCCGATTCAAAAGTTGCGATAACGCTCATACCAAATCGGATTATGCATTTACAGAATGAAGATTTCAGCGTCGATTCCAAGCTCATGGATTAGTCAATCGCCGTCGTGAGATATCTGGTCGATATTGTCTGCGGATAGTCATAATTTGGACGCATAAAATTGGCATGGCTCATGCAAATGCGATTGCCGGATCGGATTTGCTTGGTCAATATGCATCTATCGGAGGAGAAAAAATTGTCAGGGGTCACTGAGGTTTGAACTCCAGCTATGACCGTTGGATCCACCCCCTTATTAGAGCGAGAGTCAGAACAGTCATCATATTTAAATTCTAGACATACAAATCAATTTGTTGCACTCGGGCGTGCAATAAATCAATGGAAAAAAAATGGCGTGTGTACAAGCGTCAACTTTGAATGGCAAATCGTTTCGCAAGTAGAAAGTCAAATAGCGATCGACCTGTAATCTCGACGGCAACAATCTCAACGAGTTGCGAGCGACAAAAAGGTGCATTTACTTTCGACGCTACCACTGTAACTACCGGCTCCCCGTACCTTTCGCTCAAGAAATCTCAAAACTTCATCACGAAAACAATCTCTAGCACAGTGATTGCTAACCAAAAATACCGCCCGACCCTGAAACTAAACTCCGATTCAATTAAAAGTGACAATCAAAATGGACAGAGCGTCCGATCGAAGTCATCAGTTGAGTTTCAAAGAACTTCCAAGCGTTTTGGCGTCTAGGCTCTTGTTGCAAATTAATGAAAGCGTAGTTACATTTGGCAGTGCCAATATTGTCATGTCGCAGAAAGCAAAGTTATCGCGATGAGTAAAATATTGCGACGCGCACTTCGTGCATGGGGTATATAATTGATTGCTATCCGTACGCGAGAGATTACCTCGCATATCACCGATGTTGTCGAGAACAAAGGAGCTAACAATTTATTCGCCGGGACGGTTGAAGACCGAGGTTTCGTTTGCGATTTATGGTTATGGATATGAGCGCGAATGAGATAAATTTGTGCCGAGTACGTTGGATTATTGGTTTTCAAACGACCGGCCCAGAAAGTCGACCGATTTGTTATGTTAGATGATGGGAAAGGGACGATTTGTCTCGTCAAGTTTAAAATTACTCATCTGCGACAAAAATACATAAGAATTTGTAGGTGCCGACAAATTGGATTTGCGGCGCAGGTTTCTAATTATGAAAGAACTTTTACACGCTCAACTCGTTTCAATTTTCTCAGTGCAGATATAATTTGTGATTACATTGAACAGTATTTAACAACAGCAGAGAATATTTATTGCGAGATGTATATTCCTTCATGCAATTCTATAAAGTCAGTTCAATACTTCAAACGTAATTATACCGAAAAGATACGTTCAACATTTCTAACAAAAGTAACAAAAAATTTTTTTTTTAGGGAAATTTCAATTTCCTATTGCTTTCGCTATGGGCGGGTCTATTATAGATCAGAATTAAGTTGGGAATATATATATTATATATTATAATATTAATAATATAATATATATATATTATATATTATATTATGCTCTTATAAACAATTCTAATATATATTATATAATATATAATTGCTTTTTCTTATTTTATCTCTTATATATTATAATATACTATACTTTCATATATGTAAATGTATAAATGTGATTTTACTATCTATAATTCTGGATCTATTATTACGTGATGGTTATTTAAAATCCTAAAATCTATTGAAATTTTCCCAGAAGGGTTTTATAGCTCTTGCAGTTATAGTGCAACTTTTTTTTTTTCTACAATGTATCAATTACAAAATACACACCGAAGTAGACGATTTTACAACTGGTTATAATTCTCACTGGGGAATAAAGTTGCATGAAAAAATGTTCCTCGCATAATCACCTTCATTTTTTGTTTCATAAGAATGATTTTTTTCATTCAAACCTACTCCAGACAAACTTGGGAGAATTCTCATGGATTTATAACCAACGCGCATTACATAATAAATTGAGCAATAAGTAATGGTCGATCGAAGGCGTCATTAATAACACCGAATGCTTTTTATGGTTACAGAGACATTTAGACAAAGGGAGTGACCTTGCTGAAGCGGCGAGTTCAAGCGGCCTGCGCGAACTCGCGCGATCGCTCAAGCACCACCTGCGAGGCTTCGGGTCCCGGCTCGAGGACAGACGGGAGTACCTGGAAGACACCTCGCGATGCTGTCTGCTGCAGGACCGAGCATACGAGTGGGCCCAGGAGGCCAAACAGGCTGGCGAACGACGAGCGCAACAATTCCTCATGGCCCGACCGCCCCTGCCCCCAGAGCATTTTGCAGAAATGATTGCCCTAGCGGAGAAACTTGGCAACGAAGTTTTATTGGAGCAGTGTCGTATCGCGCGGAGCAAATGTCAAGAGGCGCTAGAATTTGCAAGGATATCATCAGCCCCAGGAAGTCCTGCGAGACGACGCTCGTATGCCACCTCTGACTCCACCACTTCCTGGGACGATTCTTTACTGAAACGTTAGTATATAACTTCACCGAAAAATATTACCAAAAAGTATAAAGAAATGTATGTAGTTACTAAAAATGATTTATTGTAACTATGATGTTAGGTACACAATAATAGATGTAGTAAATAAACTACACAAGTATTAGTTACTACCAACATCAAAGTTACTAAAGACGTTCACCACAGAATATTTAGTTACTTCAAAAACTATAAATTTAACAACTACAATTAATCTACAAGGCTTTATACAGATAAAAATTCAAATAATTAGTAATGTTTGTTGATAGTTGTATATTCAAAAACATTTTGAAAATCTAAGTTTGTTACATACAGTACATATGTAGTTATATCAGAAAAGTGTAGTAACTCTGTGTGGTAACTTTAACACATTTGATAGTAACTATAAATTTGTTATAACTCCTTGTGTGGTATCTCTACAACTTCTAAAGTAACTGTAAAATTGTAGTTACTACCTGTGTGGTAACCCTTACAATTTCTAAAGTAACTATTCAGTACTATAAAGTAACTACAGAATCTTCTGTAGACTTTTTCCGTAAGGACGCCGCGTCATAAATAAATGATTACATGCTTTCATGTTTTGTTTGATATTCAAACTTATAAAAATATTTGTTGTAACAATTCAGGTACTTCGTGGGAAGATAGTGACAGTGGTGCATCTTACATCGGACCCATGGACAGCGTGGGTTCGTCGAATAACGGACGCCAAGCCCTGGACGATATAGCCGAACTGCGAGAAAGCGCGGAACAACTGCTGGAATGTTCTCCACCGCGGACTCCACCTCGAAGTCCCGGCCCTAGAAGGCTATCCAAGCCACCCGTGAATTCTCATCTCCATAGAGCGCCTAGCATCGCTCCTGGAATGAAAGCCAAAAAGTAAGTATAAAACAAAAGTACTCGAGCAACTGGTTGCCAACACGCGCTTCCAACAGCCATTAAAATGAAACTGCGCGCGAAGCAAGATTATAAGTGGTTGTTCGAAACCAAAGACCGTTATACAATTGTTGCTAATGCAACGCTTTTCTGTACAGAACAATACTGCTCATAATGAGGGAGATGATACAGACTGAACGCGACTACGTCAAGTCTCTGGAGTACATAATAGAGGTGAGTGTCGTTGGATCAAAATTGTTTAATAAAATTGACTCGAGGTGTGTGTGCGATTGCAGTGCGTCATGTTCCTTCGTTTTCTTTTATTACAGAATTACATACCGGAACTCGTTCGCGAGGATATACCGCAATCTTTGCGTGGCCAAAGGAATGTTATATTTGGAAACGTAGAGAAGATTTACGAGTTCCACAGTCAGCACTTTTTGAGAGAATTGGAACAGTGCGAGCAATCACCTATGATGGTTGGACAGTGTTTCCTTAGACACGTATGTATAGTTTTTACTATCGTTTATTATTTTTTAAATTACTGTATTTTGTCCGGCTGGTGCATATGTAAATAACTATTTCGTCGTGTTACAGGAGAAAAAGTTTTATCTTTACGCATTGTACAACAAAAATAAACCTAACTCGGATTCACTGATGGCCGAATATGGATCGAAATTCTTCAAAGCAAAACAAATCGAATTAGGCGACAAGATGGACTTGGCGAGTTATTTGCTTAAACCTGTACAACGGATGGGAAAGTACGCATTACTTCTACAACAACTGGTTAAAGCTGGCACGGACCTTTCCGAACAACTGAACGATAAAGACGAAAAAGATGGCGACGAAAGACCAATGGTCGAGGGCGAATCTGACCTGAGGGCGGCAGAACAAATGGTTCGCTTTCAACTACGACATGGTAACGACTTACTTGCGATGGATTCTCTTAGAGATTGTGATGTAAGTGTACAGTTTTGGTCTGTCTGTGAATCTTTCTTTTTTTTTGTTTTATAAGACGTTTTTACTATGTGTTTTCTTTGATTCAGGTGAATGTTAAAGAACAAGGCAGACTCTTGCGACAAAATGAATTCCTCGTATGGCAAGGCAAAGGAAAGAAATGCTTGCGGCAAGTTTTTCTCTTCGAAGATCTTATCCTCTTTAGTAAAGCGCGACGGTTTCCCGATAGAAAGGTGAGATCATGATAGCCCAAAGATAGTAATTTTTTACTTAATCGATTTTGTTTCACCATCACGAAACGGTAATTTGAGAACTGGTCAAATTCGTCTTTGCAGAATCTTGATATCTACATCTATAAACATAGCATCAAGACGACGGACATAGGATTAACTGCCGTGATCGCTGACTCACCGACTAAATTTGAAATTTGGTTCCGAAAGAGAAAGCCCGGAGATACTTACACTCTTCAATGTGCAAGCGAGGATATCAAAAAAGCATGGACTGAAGAACTGAGCAATTTATTGTGGAAACAGGCGCTCAGAAATAGAGGTCAGTTTTCGTTTTCATTCAATTTGATACGTTTAATCATTGACGATCGATGTATTCTCTAATTGTCTATTCTGTTATTTTTATTTCAGAGGTGCGTCTTGCCGAGATGTCCAGCATGGGGATCGGAAATAAACCTTGCCTTGATATTAGGCCTAGCGCAGACCAAATCAGTGACCGATCTATTAGTGTGGCCCAATTATCCAAAAGTAAATATAATAGCACCATTCTTATAATTCTTGAATGTCTGCAACGTTTCTTTGTTGACCGAGATGACTAATGCAAGTTGCAATATCATCTTGTAGCGCCGAGATTCAGAAATTCTATCGCCGTCTCGGTATCCGAAGACTCCGGACGCTGTAGCAGAAGACCACACAGTGTTATTTCTGTCAGTTCATCATCCAGCAGTGGAGGTAGCAGCGGACCACCCACTACCCTTAATTTAGGTCTAGATACGAGTCCGCGACCTCATCATCGTAGTACCACTCTAAACAGTCAGTGCAGCGTCGGTAAGTCGCATATCCTATTTAATTATACCCTTTCCATTCTTCATTTCCACGATAACATACTACTTCTTGCTCATAACACTGCTTTGATTTATGTGAGTTATTAAAATTTCATAAACGTAACATTCCAATCACCTGTGGAATGTTGTCAATAGCATTGTAAATAAAAGTAGTTTGCTAAAAATTAAATCACAAATGTTATCTAAATTTCATTCAGAAGTAATTACTATTTTTCATTTGTACCGAGCATAGTGACGTGACATTAATATTGCATTGTGACTCGTTTTACAGAGAGCGGTATAATAGCAGATATATCAATCATATCGGACGACGGAGGTGATAGTTCGGACAGAAGTCAATGGAATTCAACGCTAGAAAGTCCAACTTCTCCATTACCATCAGCTTCAACGCCTCTACAGTCGCCGATGAGTTCGACGGCTACGTCGACCACATCTCCATCGTCGTCAGAAGCTAATCTAACGCCCTACGACCACGATATATCCATAAATCTCTGAGCACCGAAGCATAGCGACACTCTAGATCCAATAACGTTTACCTCCTTGAATTGATAATTGAGAGCGCGTGATTACGTCATCGCTGTTCCTCATGCAATAATTGTAAAATTACTATTTTTTGCACCAACAGAAGCCTCCGAATAAGTGAAACCTCTTTTCGAACAAAAACATATATATTTTCGTACACTCCTACGAATGCAAATATATATATTTCTGAAATCTCTGTTTACCGCAAATTCAGTGTGTGGTGCAATGGAGGATATGCATTCACATCTCTGATATTCCTGAGAGATTAACAGCACATTGTTTCAAAGTAATGATAAAAAAATGTAATAAATTATTTTTCAAGTGGTCGTTTGAAAAAAAAAATCCGCTTTCGATCAGGAATGTCGCCAGAACGCACATACAGCATTTTGTAAAATAATGTAATATGATAGGATTTTTACATAGGTATATTATTATAACCAGCAGTCTATATAATTGATCAGATTATATATTAATATCGAATATATACACATAAGATTATATTCTTCTTATGCCAGTCATTTACAAGATCCTCCATTTTTTAATCATCTGTATCTTAGATTAGTCAAAACCTGTCCCTGTACGCATATGTCAACTCACGCGACTTGACTTTCGTATCCCTGCTTCCCATATAGAGATTCATTCTATAATTTTTCGATTAACTTATCGCGTGGTGCTAGTTTTGGAAGAACTTGTTCAAGATCATCTTAAGACAACCCACGCGCAAATTTTTATACTGACGAATAACATTATCTATTAAACTTTTAAATTGCAATTAAGACGTTTGAAGTAGCATGGTCCTTAATTACAATTTAGAAGGTAAATTTTGAATTCAATTTGTAGATGTAATTAGAACAAATAACTATGATTGATTTCAGTGTTTAATTATAAGGTCTGCCAAGATATTGCTAAATATATCTTTTGGAAAGTGACCGTGACGATTCATTTGCGTTTTGTTGAATTGCGATGGTCATGTAGTACTGAAAACAACTCGTATAGATCATAGTCTCATAGCCAAGCTTTGGCACAGGTCATCGCATCCTACAAATGCCTGAGCAATCATTAAACTATCAATCACGTTGTAGTGTCAACTTTCAATCCTCTACGTACTTTAAACTGGCGAAAAAAAAACTCAAAGCCGAATTGAATCGAGGGTACACCATGACAAGATGTACTCAATCAGATATCCCGCATTCGAAAGTAATACCAACGACAATTTATTTTTAATAGAACATATATTTTGCGCGACGATGTTCTACAATTGGTAATGCCTTTGGACTGGGGATATCAGGTGTTATACACGTAGCATGTTATACCGTGTCATTAGATTTGCTAATAGTCAATGATTTATTATTGTTTTTTTGCGTCCCCAAATCCTCCTCCTTCTATTTTTCTGGTGTCCTTTATGCTTGCATATTTATTAATACATCTCCCTATAACATAATTTCTTTATCAAGTCTTCGTTCAAACACCCCGTGAAATCTCTTAGCCTCGATTGTATATATAATGTATTCGTAAAATTATTTCAGTATTGTATCATTGTCTAACACTGATGTATTTTATTACTTTATGAAATATACTGTATTGGGTGCCTTTTTATACTGAAATTGTATCTCTTTACATGAATTTACCTTTTTGACGACGCGAATAACTCATGTAGATGTAAACTAGTTACTTAAATATAATGAATTATAAATATACTTTCAATAATGACTTTTTCATTTAATTTTTTCAAACGGTTCGCAGACTTTCAAACAAAACTATAAATTTTTGACCATAAATTAATTTTCAAATTCCATAATATCTTAACACACCACACTTCTCTCAAATTAGTCAAAAATCAAAGTAACTTCATAGTCAAATCCACTTCTTTTTAAACTTAATATCACCAACCTTTTAAAAGCTTATGATTTTTCTGATGGAAAAAAGATTTAACCAAATTTCACTGTCTATTGTTTTTTTATGTCAAAGATTATTGACTTGTTACGTTAATATATAATTTTGCATGTTTGTTGATATTTTGAAATATATTAACCATGTATTGAGTCACTCTTAATTACAGAATCATGGATGATGATAGTTCATTTTGCGATGACACTTCATCGTCAAGCACCACTTTTATTAGTTGCAAATCAAATTCTTGTAATGCTATAAATAGAAATTCAAATGTCAAAATCAAACGTTCATTAGAATCAATTACAGAGTAAGTATTACATTTCACTATTTTTAATTTTTTATTTATTTTTTATTATAATTTATTTCACTATCAATTTCAGCAAAGTTTCAACATCACATAAATACTGAGGACACATTCAGCAAGTAATCCGACTATTTTGATTAATAGCACTGTAAGTGATAATAACTGTTTTATAATTATAGATATATGTCATATGATATACACGATTGTATTTAATTACAGAATTATAATTTGTATTATGGTGATGAAAAAGATGAATGTTCTTCTGTGACTACTGTGACATCAGTTCAAACAATAAGTAACATTACAAAACAAACATTAATTTTGTTTGAAAATAAATCTATTCTTCATTTTAATTTAATTTTCAATTTGATTTTATTAGAAAGTTACAGTTTTGGTTTGCAAAACAATCCGATTATATTGGATCAAATTGCAATTATAAAAAAATTGGAAAGTAATCCAGACATAGATTTTTTCTACATGGTTTATACAGTTGAAAGATCATCCCCGGATTATACATTTTATGCTCTCAAGTATATTTATCTGTGATATGAAAATTTAATACAACGTCTGAACTAATAATTTATGTGTCATATTTTAAGATTGGTTGATAACGTGGATGTTGAAGATGAATATCTAACTATAAGTCTCCGAGGTGTTTTGTCATGTAAACCAAAAGAGAACACTTTCATTCCTCTTGATGAATGGGAAAGTGACTACAAAATTTTTCTGGACTTAATTAAAGTAAATTACTATAATTACTGGACAAGTACTCGTTTTTTTAGAAACGTCATGCTATTTGTTTTTTCTTACATTTTACAGTTGAAAACATTCCGTTTATTTGTTTTGCAAAGAAGTTTTCATTCGTGGAAATCTTATATTAGTCTCAAGAAGTTCAACAATTCGAAACACATGATTAAACATTCTGCTTTTATGAACCATCCTGTTTTCGTCAAGAGCCTTCTCGCCATCCGAGAAATGTGCATCGAGTTTTTTGAGAAGTCTTTCTTTGACATCAAAAACACGAAAACAATAACTTTAGAGGAATTGGATGCCCTTCAAGTATTAAAAATTATTCCACAACAATTTCTGTGTTTTAATAATTGAACCAAATTTTTTTGTTACATATCAAAAAATGATTTATGTGTATGTGTATGCCTTCTTTTCAGAGAAATAAAACTAAAAACATATTGCAAGATATACATGTCTTTCGACGCACAGCACTAAGCGTTGTGACAGATTCTTGCACAGAGATTTTTATAAGTACTGGATACACTTTTGATGACTCAAATATCACTATTGAACAGACAGTTTATGGAAATTTAGGTAAATTGTTTTTTTTATTAAACTCGGATTGCGCATATCATATATGAACTTTTTTCAGTCAGCTATGGTTTGAAAGTGAAGATACCTAAGAATATAGAATTACAAATGAGTTGTACCGAACAAACTCGCAAAAGAGAACTTTATAACTTCCTTAGTCGGTATGGTATCAAAATCAAATAATTTTTCACATTTATTAATTATATTAACAAATTCCTTTGCATTAGATTCATACGACTGATTGACTACTTAATAATCAACGTGCTCCAAAAAGTTTTGAGAAACACATACAAAAGATTTCTTTATACTATGAAGACTTTCAATGTTCCCTCGACAAACTATAAAAAAGTCGTTTTACCAGTTCAAGACAAAGTATGAAAATCCATCTATTCAAATATTAAAATTTAAACAGAAATTTTCAACCGATATGGGTTATTTTCTGTTCCATAAATGCAAGTCGAGGTACCCGCAGATTACAATAAATTTGATCATAACTGAGAAAAAAGAGATTGACATCAATCCGTCAAATGAATTTATTCAAAACACATTCAAAAATATTCAATTGAATTGGGAAGAGCAACTGATCGTTGAAAACAAGCCCATTTCATACGATTCTCAACTTGAAAAATTTACGCGGTATGTAACATATTTGTAAATTAGATAAAAATTAAAAATTCTATTTTGATATTTGATAATTTCAAAGGCATTGCATTAATAAAACAATCGAGCCACCTTTATATGATGGTGCGCCAGTAATAAGTACTGTTATAAAAGACGATGTAAAAATAAAAAGCATCAAAGAAGAAGTGAAAAATGTTCTAGACAAAAATTTATACTTCATTGAAAACTACAAAGAACATTTCGATGATGTGCTTGAATTTTATAAAGAAATCGTTGACTTTGACGACTCGAACATTCTTGAGAACGAAGACTGTAATTTGTTTCGAGAATGGTGTGGCAAATATTATCACGAAAGGAATTTAGTGAACAAAATTGAAGATTCCCAGTCATTAGGGTTGTTCCTGCTGCAGTTAAAAAAATTCAAAAATACAGTATTACCAGTAATTAAGAACAAAATTAAGCTTTTGCACTCTGTTATAACAGGGTAACTTTTTAAAATTATTTTAATAAACTAACTTGTAATTTATTTTAATTTACGTCATCTTATAATGTTTTGTTAATCAACGCAGAATAGCAAAGAAGAAAGCAAATTATTTACTCACGGAAACAACAGAATCTATGTCTTTTTTTCATAAGCAGCCTGCTTCTATGATCGAATACGTTTCCTACATAAAGTTCATAGACCATGCTCAACAGAATAGCATCACAATGGAAAAGGAATTGGATTATCTGACTGATTTGTATAAAATCATGAATGATTATAAGATCTCAACAAAGCAGATAAAGTATTCTGTAACTATTCACTTTGTGGTGTACTTGAATTCATTATAATTATAATAAAAAATGCATACTTAAAAAGAACTGTTTTACATTACAGCGTATCATTGACAATTTTAAAAAATTTCAGTCTACCCTTGCTTCAAATCTTGCAAGGCGCTCAAATTTAGTAGTCGAGTTTAATCGTCTGGTTCAGATAGACATCAAAATACTAACCGATAAAATATTGATCGTCAAGGAAGAAAGCGCGGTATACAAAAAGAATGATTTGATATGTCACTAAGATTTTTATTCATATTATCACTTCTTATTTTACTTATTTCAATAAAATTTTTAGCAACCTTGGTTGTTGGACAGAAAAAGTGACCCTGAAAAAGTGAAAGAAACCCTTGATGATTTGACGGAAAGAATACAAGAATACACGAATCTAGCTAACGAATATCGAAGCTATCAGAAAGATTTTAAAGTACATATTTCAATTATTTCTTATTTAGAATTATTTTTCATATGAATAAATATACAATTTTATAATAAAAAACAAAAGGTCGAAATGACAAGATTTGAAGTTCTCGATGAAGTTACCAATGACGTCAAATTGCGCAGTCTCCTCTGGGAGACTCTCCATTCCTGGGACGAAGCTGTAGATTACTGGACGAATTTGGAATTTGAACAAATCAATGTCGAGGAATTAACAGGACAAATTAATAAAAACTTCAAAAATATCACACAGTTCGAGCAAAAGTTCCCACCGAATAATATTGTTCCTCCTCTCAAATCAAGAGTCGAGTTAATGAAGGAGAGACTACCGATAATAAGTTATTTACGAAACAACAACCTACGTACCAGACATTGGCAAAAGATAGGTCACGTGCTAAACTACGACTTCAAAAAGCAAGAGAAGAAACTGACTTTCAAAGTTTATGAAGAGTTGGGCGCTTTTGAGCGTGAAGCAGAATTGAAAGAAATTTCATCCGCTGCCAGTTCGGAGGCTGGATTAGAATCAATGTTGAAGAAAGTAGAAAATATCTGGCAAAAACTAGAATTTTTGGTCCATCAGCACAAAGACAACAAAGATGTGTTTATCTTGGGATCTTTGGAAGAAGTACAGACAGCTTTTGATGACAGCAGCATAACTGTCCAAACTATTGCTGCATCGAGATATGTTGAACCCATCAGACCAAGAGTGGAAGACTGGAGTAAAAAACTAGAATTGTTTTGGAGAACATTAGTATGTGTTTTTTTTATTTGAAATTAAATCAGTTCATTCAATTATTCATTTTTTAATAATTTTGTCACAGGATGCTTGGCAATATTGTCAACAGCAGTGGCTTTACTTGGAAGCTATTTTTTCCGCGCCAGGGATTCAAAGACAATTGCCACTGGAATCAAAATTATTCGCCGTAGTCGATAAGTTTTGGAAAGAAAAAATGAGAAAAACAGCAAAGGTGATATGCAAAATATTTTAATCAAAATCAATTATGCAATTGGATATGAACTTTAATTTTAATTTCAACTCAGATGCCATTGGCACTGGAAAATTGTACCGAGCCATACCTGTTGGAACAATTCGAAGAAAATAACGAACGTCTGGATCAAATCTTGAAATGTTTAGAGGCTTATTTGGAAACAAAACGTATAGCATTTCCAAGGTTTTTCTTTCTGTCGAACGATGAACTTATTGAAATTTTAGCTCAAGTACGTATACAGTTTTAAATCGTGCAAATATTTTGTCATGTTAAATAACGTTTCTAAATTAAACCGACAGACGCGAAATCCACACGCTGTACAAATACACTTGCAAAAGTGCTTCGACGCAATTCACAGACTTGAGTTTGCGACTCAAGGGATGAGGGGAGCGGAGGCAATTCTATCCACTGATATCGTTGCAATGCTTTCGCCAGAGGGAGAGCGAGTTCCTCTGGGGAAAGGCTTAAAGGCTAGAGGCAATGTTGAAGATTGGCTGGGCCACGTGGAATCGTCAATGTTCTCTTCTTTGAGAAAAGAAATGAAATTAGCAATAACCGACCTTAATGAAAGAGGAAGAGAAGCATTTTTGTGGTCTCATCCTTCACAAGTTCTGTTTATAAATAATTCATCTTGTTTTCTACTCTTATTTTTATTCAATCAACCTATAATAAAAAAAATTATCGCCGCTGCGTCCAAA